>PVJH01015252.1:0-55189 GCA_004026705.1 Nesogale talazaci
AGAAGCATTCTGATAGGCTGTGTTTCAGATGGTTTAAAGTGTAAGGTTATCAGGTAAGCTGGCCTGGGATATTATTTTCCTCAAGACTGGAGTTTTTCCAGGAGTCATGGAAACAGCATGGAGACTCAGCAGCTTCAACCTGACTCTATACCAGAATATTCCAGGCAACGTGTAAGTGCGGCTTCCAGCTACCCAAGGGCCTGGATACGCAGCAGCTTCAAGACCACTCCAGGAGATTCAGTAGCATCCTGCACTTTTCTACACTTTTCTCTCAGACCCACAGGTCCTGGCTAGAATGCCCCCACAAGGATTAATCTTAATCATGTTTTTAATTGCCTTTACCATTTTTTAATTTTTTTATTGATTTCTCCTCTAGCCTTAAATTCTTTAGTCTTATTGCTTTGAGCTTGATTATTTCTCCTTTCCTGGTTTTACGGAAGATACTGAAGTTACTCACTTGAGGTATTTCTGATTTTCCAACATGAACATTTGATGCCATGAATTTCCCCTTAAACACAAATTGGATATATGATCTGCCCTCATTTTTATCTAATTTATTTCTAATTATTATTGCTTCTTCTTTTATTTATGAATTACTAGTAAATTTACTGTGTAATTAAAATATTTTTGTACTTTTCCAGGTATTAAAATCTGATAGTGTCAGCGTGATCATAAAGTGTTATTTTGCATAGATGAAATTAGGTTAATTTTTTTTGTTTTTTTGTTTTTGGTTTTGGTGTTTTTTTTGGCATCACTGCCCTCAGGTGGTGGGAGTAGGAGGCCCAGCCTTTGCTCCATGGAGCTGGAATTGAACCTCCATCCCAGTGGGCCGCAGTCCCGTGCACAACCACGATGCCACCGGGGCTCAGCCCTGAAATTAGGTTAATTTGTGGTGATTTTATTTATGTCTCAGAAACTTTAAAAGAAAATGGCTTGGGTTGTTGTGGAGTAAAGCAGGCCAAGATGGATGACTGGGTTTAGGTGGGTGAGAAGGGTGTTCAGACCTTTCACGTGGTTCCTGTCTGTATTACTGCTGGTGTCTCATTTTATTTTAAACTTTCCTTTGCTATGACTTGCTGAGATAGCAACTGTGAAGCCCCCAAGTTGTTGTGGATTTCTGTTTTCCCCATCTATTCGTTTTTTGTGATAAGCATCTGGGAGTTCTGTTTCTAGAGAAAAGCACACTGAAGATGATGTCCCTATCTAGTGTGATTCTAACAAATATTTGCTCCGCATTCAGGTTAAATAAGTATGGTGACAGGACCCAACCCTGGCACACACCTTTCCTGATTTCACACCACGCAGTGTTTCCTTGTTCTCTTCACACAACTTTCTCTTGATCCAGTATAAGTTCCTTATGAGTACAAGAGAGGATTTCCCTCTCTTCTCAAGGTTATCTCTAGTTTGTGATGGTTCACCCAATTGAGAATGCCTTTGCGTACTCAACAAAACACAATGAAACATCTTTCTAGTGTCTCTGCTTTTAGCAAAGAGCCATCGGACATCCACAACCTCTTCTGAATCTGACTTTAACATCTGGCAGCTCCCTGTCAAGTACTGTTGTAGTGGTCTGATGTGACCTTCAGCAAAATACTCCTGGCACATGAGAGTAATGATATTGTTCTAAATTTGAACTTTCTGGTGAGTAGCCTTTCCGTAGATCTCTTCCAGTCAGTTGGCCAAGTAGCTATCTTTATTACTCATGTTTCAATCCCTGTGTGCCATATCTGTTTTTATAGGTATATCAATCATAAGGGGGTTAAATCCACCCAATCCACTATGACCTTATGTTAACTAACTTACACTAACCCTATAACCTTACACTAACATCGGCAAGATCCTATTTTCAATAAGTTTACATTCACAGGTCCAGATATCACACAGCAACATATCAGTTTTGCAACATAAATCAACCCATAACAAGAAAGATTTTATTGGCATACTGGTAAGAGTAAGTCAAAATGTAGTGCCATAATATGTCTTTATTAAACAAAAGTATAAAGATGTAAAGATATTATTTTTCATCCTCCACTTAGTCTGTAGACTTCGAAAGCCAGTGTTTTCTTCTCTGTATACTTTCCCCCAAAGAATCCTGTGAACTTTAATTTACATCATGTCAAAGTGGCAGCATTGGCATCCTTGGGGAACATGAATCCTGTTCCTTGACAAAATTCTCTGAGTTTGTAGCGCAAAAAGAAAACTGAAGGAACAAGAGTTCTGTAGGGTAGATGAGTAATATTTCCCAATGAAATTCTCATAGAACAATACTGGTACTCTTGAAGAATGAGCAGGTATGTCAGCATGGTGGCAGGGGTGGGGGGGTGTGCAGGGGGGTGAAGCTTAGCATAACTCTCCTGGTCTGTTTCTCCCACAGTTTTCCACATACCAAAATGTTGTTCATTGAATACCATGGTTATCCAGAATCCTTCAGAAATATCTATCAAAAGTATCTTTTTGGAATCCCAAAACACCGTCACCATTGCCTTCTGAGCTCATCTTTCTGCCTTGGATGTAACTGGCCCATTAGATCACCCTTAGAGGTCACTGTTGTGATTGAAGTCTTTCTTTGAAGGCAACCTAAAGAGACTGAGATAAGTGTGCTACCGAAAGAACTTGTCTGCCAAACCAAAACCTAATCACTGACAGCAAGTCAATGTATACTCATAGCGACCAGTGAAAACAGAGACTTGATTAGGCATGTTTTTGTGTGAAGTACGTCTGTGCATTTATAAACTGGAGAACCCTAATACCCTTTTTAACTTCTGTGGATGCTCTTCTGAAAGAAGAGCAAACTTCACCTATCCCTTCAGCTACTGCGACAAGTGGAGCTACTGCTCACTTTGACAGTGGAACTACTTAAAGAGTTGTCCATACTGGAGTGTCTTCAGCCCCAGTTCTCACTTCCCCTCTGCAATGATTCTCCTCTCTTCTTGCCCACTTCCGGTTTTAACTTAAAAGTCTTTCAGAGGTCCCTGACCACCCTACCAGAAACAGTTCTTTTCTTACTCTCTCTCTCTCAAATCACTGTTTAATCTCCTTCATGACACTCTTTGCACCCAACTTCCCCAGTGCCCTGTCCCCCCATTATTGTGTTTTTATGGTTGGTTTTGTTCATTGGTTATTTATTGCCTTACCAGAATGTAAGTTCTATGGAGCTGGAATCATAATCCAATGTGCCCACTGTTGTATTATTTATGATCAACACGAAAGCCTGCTGTGTAGTAGGGACTGCAAGTATTATGTGATGATGGACTGAATAAATAATGAAACAGTACCCTTGAAAGTTGAGTTGTGATTTTGAAAATACACTCATTGGAATATAGCATGACTATTTTAAAAATATCATTTTATTATTCATTGCTTTGATTGAACTTGAAATTTCTTTTATTATAATCTTGAAATGACAAAGCTCTTGTGGGGCCTGGTTGTTCTCTTTACATATCATTCAAGAGTAATACAACTGTGAATATATATGTGTTTTAAATTCAGTATTTCCCAAGCATAGCTACAAATCTTTCATAAGTTTCTAATTTCCAATTTCAAGCATTCTGAGGCTGGATGATTTAAAAGGTGCCAGTGGTCTGTAAGGTATATTGTCCAATTTCCCCTTCTTTTCTTTAATCTTGACCCATGTGTAGAACTGCATTGTACAGAAAATACAGGCAATGATTCTATAGAATAAGCAACATCATTATTTCAAAATGGACTACAATTTAACTTTATCAGGATCACTGTTTTTCATGGTTCTTGCCTTTTTCAAGAAGGAACACTAATGTAAATTCAAATGAGCTTTAAAAATGTTTTTGACAAAAGTTCATTGTAGCACACATGCTCCCCACCGCCTTGCTTGTCCTTACTGGGGACAATTACCTGAGGATTTTTTTTTTTTTTGGTGGGGGCATCACTGCCCTGGTGGGGGTAGGAAGCCCAGCCCTCCTCCCAGAGAGCTGCTGCTGGATTTGAACTGCCAACCCTGTGGGCTGCAGTCCCACACAAAACCACTACACCACCGGGGCTCAGCCCCCCACCTGAGGATTTTTATATACATCAACACCCTCTCCCTTTCAGTCAGACCAGATGCAAGGGGTCTTCACAGGCCATTGTTCATGACCTTGTGGTACTTTATCATGATAAAGAGCACGTGCTTGGACAGGAGCAAAGTTTGTCCCTTGGGCTTTATTGACTTTTTGCTATGAAATCTAACCCAAGAAATGGGAGTTTTCATTTAAAATGTGATATAAGGCTGATTTCAAAAGGAAACAAGCCTTACCCAATGTGTGATTTCCAATGGCCACAGAAATCTGAAAGCAAACAAGCCCATGTTGGTGCCAAGGCAAACACTGATCCCTCCATTCAGCTCTGGAGCCCTCTCAGAAAATTCAGACACCTTCAGCATTGCCTGGTTGTGTGGTTGTTTTAATAAATTTGGAGATAAGCGGGTGGGTGGGAGGAATGATCTAAAATCTCACGGTTTTTTATTTCCATTCTTTAACTTGAAATTCTCTTCCAGCCCAAAAGGACCCAATGATTCTTTTACTCTATCACCATCATATTTGATTAATAATGAATCTATCAAGTGAATCCAGCATAGCTACCACTTTGATTAGTGGTTGCTAAGAAACTAAGGTTAGTAAAAAGTCACTGCTGCTCATTATTTCTGAACAGGAGACATACCTTCATTCTGATTGAGCATCTATTTTTTGACTGGGTTTACGTTGACGGTAATTTACTCGAGTGGATTTTGCCTTGTAAGTCTCTTTCATTTTGAGTGCTTTAATGGCTCAGATCCCACTGCTGCCCCGTTGAGTCTGTCTCACAGTGACCCTCTTGGTCTTCCGGTACTTGTCGCCCTTCCTCATGCCGTGACCCTTTCATATAGTTCCTTGTGTTGTGGTGACCCCTCACCCATAAGATTTGGTTGTTGCTCCTTCATCGCTGTCATTTTGCTACTGTTGAATTGGGGAATCCTGTGAAAGGCTTGTTCAACCTCCAAAAATGTCGTGCCCCACAGGGTTGAGAACTGCTGCCCTAGGGCTAAGCAAAACAGAGCCATGGGGATGCCAAGTCTGTATTCTTTATGGAAGCAGATTGCCAACTCCTTCTCCTGCAGAGTGGCTTGTGGGATCATCCTGCGAGCCCTTCGGGTAGCAGCCAAGTCCTTAAGTGTCTCTATCACTAGGACTATTGTGTGATATCAAGAAATCGATTATTTTATAGTAGCATATATCCAAGGGACAGTTTCTTTTCTCTTCCTTCCAAAGAACCTTAGAAAAATCTTAGAAATACCAGAACTAGTGAATTTAACTATGTAAGAAGCTTATAAGTTACTTTTTCATTGCTTTAAACACAGGAGCTTAAAAATGTTGATTTTCACAGAGAAAATTCTGCTTTTGTAATTATTTTGAAAACCTTAAAAGTCTGATTCTAATATTTTCTTTTCCTAGAATCTATTAGTATACTCTTCATACATGCAACCAATATTACTTTTACTATTCAGTGGAACTTCCCCTGTCACTCAATGCCATCAAGTTCATTCAGATTCATAGTGACCCCAAAGGCAGGGACCAACTGACAGGTGGGCTTTTGAGACTGTCACTCTTCTTAGGAGTAGAAAGTCTCATCTTTATCTTTGTCTTTCTTCAATGCCTTACCTCTCTCGTTATTACATTATTACAAAGTCTGTGTTAACATTATAAGAATTTCTGTGTGACACCGTAAGAGTGGTCAATATATCAAGACCTAGTACCAAGTTAGTCTTTCTCTGATAATTGTCATTGTTCAATTGCTGAGCAAGAAATATTTCTGACAAATTTCCTTTGCCATAATTATTTTAGTACTATAATGGATAGGCATGACAAAAATACATATGATTTGTGTTTATGTTTAGTAATAACAAATGATATATATGTATATATTCTCTATAGGGAATTAAATTTTGATGGTTTTGTTAAAGTCTCCCTTTGTCCCATATTACATAATTAGTATTGCCTTTCTACTGTGGATTTCTTGAAGAGGCATCATTTTAAAGAAGGAAAAACCACACAATCTGGACATAGGGTGGACAGATTCATCTTGGGTCTATTTGTCAATGCAGACCTATACTTCCCAATAAAACAGGTTCTGAAATCTTTCTATGACAATGGCAAATGCTTTGTTTCTTACATATGTTACTCTGTCATGATTTCTACTTTAAGTTAAGGGTAAAGGTAACATTTTTGATAATTAGTTGAGTTATACTCAATTAACATGGCCCTCCAAGCCATAATCCTTTAAGCGATATATTTCTGAATTTCATATGCCTGTGGCTAAGACCCAAATTTAAGGCATTATCTTCTAAATATCAGAAATAAGATGAGATTAAACTCTGACCTTAGTGGGGAGTGTAAATCAAGGTGCACTCTTTATTTAATGGGTATCTTGGCTACTGTTACTTGTAATTGCTGTAAAGAATGATAGACTCCCATAGGGAAGGTAAAAAACTGCTTCTGAAGTGACTTGGGGGAAAAGCCTGCCTGACTAAAATTAATAGGAGGCCAATGCCTATTGGAAGCATTATTCTAGAAGTCCCAGATCATATGTATCATAAGATACAGTCCAGGGGTGGAGAATAGATTGTTATATTTGGGTGAAGGATTACAGTTTAGTTTGATTACATCATTAATAGTCAATGTAACTTCAACCAAGCAACCTTTCTCTGTATGGGTCTGGTAAGTAGGAGTAAGGAAGATACTGGTAGAGTTTGCCTGCGAGTAACTGTGAACAGGATTCCCCACAATGCCAACCTGCTGCATATGTAATGAACCCACTGAGAAGCAAGGAGTCTGATCTTTTCATCAGCAAGAGACAGGAGTGGGGCACATCCTCCAGTCCCACATTTGGTCTACTCCTGCCTGACCTTCATATTTTGAACTGAACATCACCCACTACCACATGAAACATTTCCCAAAATTTTGTGAGTTTCTGTGAGACACCACACCAATTTTCAGAACCCAGAAATATGAGAAAATATACTCAAGGAAGAAGTTGGGGGAGGCAGCAGGGATGGAACAGACTAGCATCTTGGAAGAGATATACATTTGAAACGTTAAACTTCAACTCCTTGGGACTAGTTTGCTATTAATTCCTACAAAAGAAATTATTGCTACACTATCTTCAATGGTCATTGCAAAGCCCCAAAGACTAAAATATGGGTAATTACTTTCTGTTGAAATTAATTCAGATTTGAGGAGCACCCAGTAGGTTCTAGTATATGTTCCAGATAAATTATTTACACTATAGTCACTGAGTCTCTGAACAATTAACATAAAAACTCTGTTTCCAAGTGGAATTACATATATCAATATATAATAGAATCCCAACAGATTTTGGAGATAGACAATTCAATCCACAACCATGCTCAGGTCACCATATATAGACACCCACATAAATAAGAAACAGTGTTGATGTCAACAACCATGTGAATGAGTCATTATGGAAAGAGATCTTACTGCCTTAATCAAATTTTTAGATCAGGGATAAATAAACCCCATTGCATGGGCCAAATCACTTACCTTCAAGGATATTGAAAACAAACTCAAGCCCACAACATTTAATTCTGTAATGATTTCTGCATTACATTTAAAATTAACATTTTTCATTATATTTAAAAATAAGGTTTTTCAACAATAAAATACCACCTAACATCCTCAAATATAGCCCAATTCAAAAATCAGAAAGCAACAAGCGTTGGAGGGACTGTGGGGAGACAGGAACTCTCATCCACTGTTGGTGGGCCTGTAGGTGTGTACAGCCACTATGGAAATCAATTTGGCGATATCTAAATTAGATGGAAATTGAGCTACCATAGGACCCAGCAATTCCCACTACTGGGCATATATCCAGAAGAGGCAAGAAAAAACTCGCAGCCAGATGTCTGTGCTTCAATGTTCATCACAGGACAGTTCACTATTTCAAGGAGTTAGAAACAACCCATATTTCCATCAACTGACAAATGGATTAAAAAGTTGTGGTACACACATCCAATGGAGTATTATGCATTGCTGAAAGGCAGTGATCAATGCAGGGAACCTATCACCACATGGGAAGAACTGGAGGAAAGTCAAATGCAAAAGGAAAAGTACAGCATGAGTCCATTGAGCTAAGCTTAAAAAACGCAAAAGAGGCATAGCAGGGGCCTAGAGGGGAAAAGCTATTATAAACAGAAATTCCAGGGTGAGGCCTAGGAAGAATGGCAGGGGCCAGACCAAATCCAGGGTTGCACATGAGTAGCCAATTAAGAAGGAGAAGGGGAGATGGCGATGTGTAATGGGGGAATAGGGCACTAACTCAATTAAGGGTAGTGTATTGTTTATATCTCCACAGAGAAAGAGGAACCAAACTTAAACCCAGTGTTTCAGGAAGCCAGTGCAGCATGACAGCATGAAGTGGGAAGTCAGTGGAAGGGTCCCCCTCCAATCCCAATTACACAGACAGACTCCCCTCCCCCCAGGGGAATTTGCTTTGGAGGTCAGCACTGAGGCTGCAGCACAGGGAGAGGGGCATGTCTGATCAGAGCACATGAGAGGAAATGAAGGGAGAGAAAGAAAGAGCAGAGTGCATCGTGGCCCAGTGATAAACGAAATAATAATAATTTGCAATTATCAAGGCTTCATTAGGGAGGAGGGAGCAGGGAGGGAGTGGAATAAGGAGGAGTCAATACCAAGGGCTTAAGTAGAAAGAAAATATTTTGAGAATGATCATGGCATCAATGGTATGAATGTGCTTTCCATATAATAGAGTATATATGGATTGTGTTAAGAGTTGTATAAGCCCTCAATAAAAAATAAGGTTTTTAAGGAATGAAGAATAGATGACATGGAAGAAAAATATGTGACAGATATATGTGACCGCTCATCCTAATATAGTTCTTATCTAGTCCTTTACAGAAAAGTTGGTATACTTCTTTGCATTTTAACACTTTAAATGATGCCTTTTGCAGCAGGTTTGCTCAAAGTGATACATAATTTGATTTCTTGACTATAGTTTCTATCAATGTTGGTTGAGAACATAAATAAAATTAAGTTCTTGGAAATTTCAAACTTTTTTTTCATTTATCTTGATCCTTATTCATATAATTGTAAGATTTTTCTTTTTAATTATGTTGAGATATAATTCATACTGAAGGTTATAACCTCTTATACATATATGTATACATTCACAAAACATTTCTTTTACAGCCCTTACATATATGTGTGTATCATATATGTGAGTTTATTGTTTTTGTCTAATTAATATTTATAATTGTTCCAAATTATTAAATCATCTTCACAATAATCTTTGACGTTATTGAGTCTCAGTCAACTAATTTGATCCTTTTAGCCATAATTCCTATTGTCCTATATTATAATTCTGGACTTTACTATCCTACTAAGATATTAATGAAAAGGACTTGGGTGAGAGTAAGGTCTGAATTTAGAAGAGGACATGGATCAAGTTACATACCTTGTTTCCTTGGAGACATCTTTAAGACTATTTGACTGGAGGATGTGACTTGTAATCCCATCCCTTCTTTTCCGTGGATGGGTGTATATATAGGTACCACTGTGCATTTCTTAAACATCATCACCTAGAAAGCCATACTTGTATATCCTGACTGAACTTTGGCAGAAGCTAGACAACCTTCTATGACTTTTGAACATGTTCAGCGACTCGCTCTGGACCTCCATTTGTTTCATTTCTGCCTAACCATCAGATTTGGTACTGAACAGCGTAGCACCACCCCAGCACCACAATAGACTTCTTTAATGTTTCATAAATATCCAATGTGCCAATAAAAACAGTAATGATTCTCTTTTTTTATTAAATCATTTTGTTAGGGGCTCATACATTGTTTTTCACAATAAGTAAACATACTGTGCCAGGCACCTTCACATGTCCACTGCTATGATCGTTCTCCAATCATCTGCCTTTTCCTTTGAGCCCTTAGTATCGGCTTTTCCATCCCTTCCCCTCTTCCCCTGCTCTCTCCTTCCCACCAACTCTCAATACTTTATAAATTATTGTTGTTCTGTCATATCTTTCACTGCCCGACTTCTCCCCCAACCCACTCCCCTGATGCCCATCCTTCAAATAGGAGCTTATGTGTATATCCTTACAGTGGGTTCTGTCTCTCTACCCCACCTTCTCTCCACCCTTCCAGCAGCTCCAATCTAACCACTGGCCTGAAGAGGCTCACCCATCCTGGTTTCTTCCTATCTCCAGCTCCCCTCTCCACCAGTGCACCTCTCCAGTCCATCTGGATTTGTAAGGTAGAGTTGGGACCATTATGGTTGGGGAGGGAGGAAGACTTAGGAACTAGAGGAAACATGTATGCATCATCACTGCCCGGCTGCCCCTTGACTGATCTGTCTCCTCCCCATGGGTCCCTATAAACAGGTGACCAATTACCCACCAGTGGGCCTTAGGTCCCCATCCTGCTCTCCCCCTCATTCATAATGATGTGATTCTTGTTCTTTGATACTCGATACCTGCTCCCTTCAGCCTGTCTTGATCACACATGCTGGTGTGCTTCTTCCATGTGGGCTTTGCTATTTCTGCACTGAATGGCAACTCGATTATCTTCAAGTCTTTGAGACTCCAGATATTCAATCATTTGGTAGCTCAGCACCATAATTTCTTCTACTCTGTTTGCCGCTGTATCCATTTGTCTTCAGCGATATCAGGAGTCAATTGGTCCATTGATTTTCATTTTTGCTCTTTGATGTCTGATACCTGATTGTTTCAGCACCTCATGATTGCACAGGCAAGTGAGCTTCTTTTATGGTGGGTTTTGTTGCTCCTGAGCTAGGTGACTGCTTATTTATGCTCAAGCCTTTAAGACCTCAGATGCTATATCATTTGATAGCTGGGCACCGTCTGCTTTCTTCACCACTCTTGTTCATGCTCCCACATGTCCTCAGTGGGCACCTTGGGGATGTGTGCACCCAGTGATATGTTTCTCCCCCCCCTCCCCATTTAATGTCTATTGCCTAGACTTTTTACCACTGTGTGGCCACACTGGCTGTTGTGCTTCTTCTGTGTGGGTGTGGTCTCTTCACAAGTAAAAGGTCTATTGTTTATCTTCAGGCTTTTAAGACCCCCAGATATATCCTTTGATGGCTGGGCACCATCAGCTTTCTTCACCATATTTGCTGTGCACCCATTTAACTTCAGTGGTCGTGTTGGGCTAGTGAGCCTCAAGGAATACCAGATTCATAGAACAAAGCGTTCTTGCATTGAGGGAGTACCAGGGTGAGGACCCAAGGTCCACTTGCTACCCTAGTATTTGGCCTATAGATATGTTCTTAAATTTATTCCCACCTTATAAAAGATAGTTGTATTTATGTATGGACATACCTATGTTTAGACCTCTGCAAGTGCCCTTTGCCTTCTAGCTCTTTCCTCTATTTCCTTCGATCTCCCTCCTGTCCCACCAGGCTTCCCACACCCTTCTTTCCATTGATTCCAGACCACTTGTTGCTCCCCCTCCCCCATCCATGTGTTTGTCCACACCCTCTTCTCCTCCCCTCTCTCATGCCCCCAGGAATTGTTGTTTGCCCAGTTCTTTCTGTGGTGCATAGCATCTTCAGAGGGATGTATTCCTCTGAGCGTCATGTGTTGACTTGGAGCTTGGACCAGCTCTCTTCCTCTTCCTCCCTTCTTGGCTTTGTCCCTGTGGGTGTGGGATGCTGGGCCCTCCCCCATCCTGTTCTCTGCCATGCCCACTTTTAGGGATGGAGTCCATCTGACTCGGGTTGTGTCCGGCTCTGTAGCTCTCTCTTTTCTTGTGTCCTTCCATGCATCCTTGCTGTCCTCATGGTTGGGTATTTCATGGTAGAAACTGCTCACCCATTCTGCTTTCTGTGGAGACAAGACCAGTACTCCCCCACCCCACCCCGGGTGGGTTAGTGCCCATTTCCTCTGTTATCCTTTCACTTTTGAACTCCCTTTTATCTCCTTATCCCCTCCCCCACTTCATCCTTCTCCCATTACCGTGTTGCACCCAGCATGTACCTCCCTGGGTTTGTTCCTCCCTCCTCCCCTTACCCTACAAGTAACGATTCTCTTAAATACTACCTGCCAGGGACAAATCTAATGATCGTTTTGCTGAGCAAACTCAGTTAATCTTACAAAGATAAATGTTTAAAATCACCATTGTTATAAGCAAAAACAAAGAAGAAGGAATGTAGTTTATTTACCAAAAGGCAAGACTTTGATGATTCTGAAGATGACAGTATCACAGGTAAGAGAAAGGAGAGGAGAAGGAGAGGAGGTAAGGACAAAAAATAGAGGCTTCCACAGGAAATTAATTAATTAAAATAAAATCGAAATTAATCCATAAAACAAAACAAAAATATCTCCAGATTCCTTATCTCTCAGATCTAAGTATTGGTCTGAGTCACTAAAAAAGGAGGAAAGGCAAAATTAAAGTGGACTTGGTCTCTTTAGTGACATGCAAGTTCATTTCAAACAAACAAAAATAAATGTACATCTTCCATTTAACAGCATTCAGTTTTAAACTATGCAAGGAGCAGACAAGTCTAATGCATGCTATTTCTATTATAATGGTTGTCATGGTGCATTTCTGTTCATTTCCATGATGTCTGCTACATTGCAGAGCAACCTTTTGGATAACAGCCCTAAACATTGTCCAGTCCTGTACCACCCTCACAAAGATTAGTAGAGGTTATTGTTTTAACTATTGTATTCATCCATGTCATGGAGAGTAGCTCCCATTTGCTGGTTCTTTTTAAAAATAGTATTATTGACATAAGATCCACATATCATATGCATACGTCACTCTTAAAAAGGAATGTGTAGGGCTGAGCCCCGGTGTCGTAAGTTGTGAGTGCGGGACTGCGGCCCGCGGGCTTGGCGGTTCAAATCCAGGGGCGGCCATCAGAAGCGGCATTGGGTAGCTCCCACGACCACCAGAGGCAGTGATGCCCAGCAAAAAAAAAAAAAGGAATGTGTATACCTCACCACAATCAGTTGTAACACTCATTCCCTCATTCATAGTTTATTCCCCAATTACCCCGACCTTCCTCACCCAGTCCCCCATAAGCCATTGCACTACGTCACCTTCTGTGCTTCACAGAAACCTGGAAAACCTACCCTAAGCAATAAAAATCAAAATGAAACAGAAAGAAATAAATCATAGTAGAAAGATAAAAATAGGGTAACAAAGAAAAGACAACCAGCAATATTAAAGAGAAAGAGAAAAGAAATTTCTTTTTTTATATAAATTGTTTGTTGGGGGCTCTTACAGCTTTTATAATAGTGCATACAGTATTTGTGACTATGTTGCCATCATTTTCAAAACATTTTCTTTCTGCTTGAGGTTTGGTATCACTCCTCTGTTTTCCCTCCCTCTCCTACCTCCTCCTGTGAACCCTTGGAAAATTATGTTACTATTATTTTCATTTCTTACACCCTCCGCCATCTTCTTTCACCCACATTTCTGTTGTTGTTCATCCCCTTGTGTGGGGGGTGCTCATGGTGGGGCAGAGGAGATGTTATATGTCAATCTTTGTGATCAGTTTCCTCTTTCTCCCGATTCTACCCCCAGCTCAGAGAAGAAATTTTTGTTGTGAAGTAAGCGGGAAATATTTAAGCATAGAGCAAATTTAGATTGGGTCAAGAGGGAGATCAGCTGACCAAATATCATATGATATTGTAGGTCCATCCACTATAGTCAAGTGTGAAAAAATCTCTGATAGTAAAACTGTTCCAACTCTTTGCCTGTGGCCAGAGGAGACCTTCTGCAGCAGTGGTTCTCAACCTGGGGGTTGCAATCCCTTTGGGGGGGGGGTCAAATGACCCTCTCACGGGGATTAGCCAATTCATCACCGTGGCAAAAATTATGGTTATAAAGTAGCAACGAGAATAATTTTATGGTTGGGGTGGGGTCACCACTCATGAGGAACTGTATTAAAGAGTTATGGCATTAGGAAGGTTGAGAACCACTGTTCTGGAGACTTACTCTGAGTATTTTAAGCAGATGGGTTTTGTGCACCCCCTGTTAACCTAAAGCTAATAGCTATCTTTCTCCAAAGGTGGAAAGATGGACCAAAAATTGAGGATTGAAACCCATGATTGAGGAACCTGTAGAATCAGCAAGGAGATCAGTGTTTGGGTGGGGTGGATAAAAGGAAGACAGATCCATGTCAAGGAGTCAGAGAAGGAAACGAATGCTTGGAAACTGATTGTGGTAGCAATTGTACAATACTGCTTGACATGTCTCTTGAGCAGAGTTCTCTTAGAAAAATAAAACCAGGACACTAGTAATTCTCTTTATATATTTATATAGAGAGAAGGGTATATAAGATAAGAAAGAAAGAGTATTTATAAAGCAGTACAAATTGCTCAGTGCAACTCACTTGCATGAGACAGCTAGTAGATTGGCAGTCCTTCAAGTCTTGAGGGCCGCTGAGTAGTCCTCTGTAGAGCAATCCAGGCTATCTGGTCACAGGCAGCAAACAGCAGAGCAAGGCGCCAATAGTCAGCCACATGACAGAGTTCGACAGTCCCCAGCTCAAGAGATGCATATTTTAGGAGCGTGGCAAAGTAGGGCTTGAAGGAACCTCAACTCACAGCTCCACAGTCTACGATTAGGTGCCCACGGATAGGGTTGCTTGGAGGTTGAGGCACAGGACGAACAAGGCAGCTATCTGGTCCGAAGATCCGAAAGCAAGAGAGCAAGGGCATAGCTTGCCAAGCCTTTTCTATCTCCGCCCTTCAATTGATCGCGTGTGTTCATTGGCCATGTTGGCACAACAGACCTACCTATCATCTTTGGCCATGTTGGCACCACAAACTTACCTATAACAATGTGATTGAACTATGGAATCATAGAATATTTGCATTGACTCCCAATTAATAATATTTAAAAAAAAATAAAGTCGTCACCTGGGGAAAAATGTAGCAATTGAGAAAAAGGCAAAGGCTGATAGAAGAAAAAGATCATTTAAGCACCTTCGTTGCAGCCAGATGTGCCTGGGGCACTGCTGAATGTCCCCATTAGACCAGCCAATAAATCCCCTCTGTTGATTAAGCTGATTTAAATTGGATTTCTGCCACTCACAGCAGAGAGAATCCTGACTAACAAAGCACATGTCTCCCAACATTTTACTGGCAACTGCACTGTAAATCCATTCAGTTACCTGGGAATGAACAGCAAGATATAACAACAAACAGACAGCTCAGCCTGACCAGGGCATGGACCCTACTTCAGGACAATTCTTTGAGGAAATGGGACATCCTTGGAATAATAAATGTGAGAATAGTTGGTCCAAAAATGAGTCCTTAGTTAACTTCCTCCTCCAGTGTCCCCAGTTTGTAAATGGACCTTCATCCACCAGCTACACAAACACAAAATGTAAGTCCCAGTCTTGGCCCTCTCATACATTCCCAGACCATCTCTAGAATCTGTCAATTCCGTCTTCAACACCAGTCAGCCGCAGCCTTTTCTCTCCATACATTCGCCCATCCAAGCTCCTCACACTCTCTGGAAGACTGAAGCAACAGACCTCCTACCTTCGGCCTGGACTCCTACATTTACTCCTCTCTAATCCATTCTCTACCTTAATTGCATTGTGAAATATCAGATTTTATTGGTCTCTACCAAGGACCCACCAATGGCTTTCAATTGTACCTAGAATAACCTTCAAACTTCACAAAGTAGACTGGAAGACACAACATGATTGGCTTCCTCCACATTGTTCTCGTCCTCTCTCATTGTGTCCTAGTTAGTGTCTTGCAGTGCTATGACCTTCCCTCGACAGCACCCCTCCCCCAATCAGGTGTGTTTTATTTATTATTATTTTTATCATAGCCCTAGCCAAAGTGGTGTCCTCTACTTGAGAGGATCTTTTCCAGAATTTTACTGCACAAATTACACTTTTGTGTTTCTCAATTTAACATATCTATAGACAGAACTTTCCTAACACCTTATCTACAGTACTGTCTCCCATGCGATTTGGATTTATTCTCATTTTTTCCTCTGTTTTTAACATTTTTGCTTGCTTATTTTTGCACCTGCTTATCTAGTTTGTGTCGGTCACTGGGCTATAAGCTCCATGAGAGCACTGTGATTCATTCCTCATCACTCTATCCTCAAGCCCTGGAATAATTCGTGGCACTTTTGGAGATTTGATGAATAGTTACCTAATGAATCATTAATAAAAAGGAACAGCATTAAGAAATTCTCTAGAACACACAGCTACTAAACAAATTTATAAGTTAAAAATATTGCTACACATTTAGGAGGATGTATTAAGATATAGGGATGTCAAAGTACTACTAATCGATATAATTAATGTATTAATATAATTAATGTACTATACAAATTTTAATACATCAATTATATACATGACTCATATATAAAATTTATTATAAAATTTTGGTATTCTATATTAACATGTATTTTGAAAGGCACAGCATTTGTATTTGTATATATTTTTGCTAACTATATGATGAAACCATAGAAACAATTCATCTATATAGATGGGACTATGGAAAAAGTAATCTGTCTTCATGTGGATTGAGATACATACAGCACATTCAGATATCCGAACAAGATTGGAAATACATGTTGGGGTTTCAGATGTTGATAAACTTTCAAACCATACTTGCTGCCATCAAATAGAGTGAGAGTCACAGCAGTACTCTGGGACTACAGAGTAGAACTGCTCTGTGCACTTCTGAGACTATCTCTTTAAGGGAGTGAATAAAGCTCATCTCTCTCTCACAGAGTCCTGGGTGGATTCAAACTGCTGATCTTGAAGTCAGGAGCCCAATATGTAGCCCACTCTGCTACCATAGCTCCCAGTAGATGTTGCGAGATCCAAAGCAATCTTCAGTGCAAACTTTCCTAATTCAGATATATATAAAGCAACCGTGGAAACAAGATTATTTTGGAACTTCATGAATAGTCCTGTAAAACTATCCATGACTCATAGGAATATAGGGTAGGAAAATATACACTACAATGTTCACTGTGATTTTTTTCAGGAGTTGGGATTGCAGGTGGTGTCGGTTTTTGCATTTCTAATTCCTCAGTGTTCTGTAATGAACATATGTTTAAGAACATATAATGAACATCTGTTTCAGAGGGAAATATTTTATTCCATAAAATATACTAAAACATTTCTAATAATTTTAAACAATAAACTGATAGTCCTAGAAATTCAACATCTACTCTTTTGAAGGCCCTTTTACACAGCGTGATATAGGACACCGAATTGACCTGCCATGATGGTGAACTTCTGAATAACAGTATCATTATCATCAGTTCTGCCCAGTATCACTAAGGCATACTTTTACTTGAATGTTAAAAAGATTTTGGGATTAAAAATATCTAAATTGAATAATACCAAAAACTGATAGCAACCATATAGTATGGTATTGAACTCAAAGGGTTCTTAAGAAAATAAATATTTATGGAAGCAGAGTGCCACATCTTTCCCATGAGTAGCAACTGACCTTTTCACAAACAGATGGATGCTTCAACCACTATGCAACCGAAGTCTAACATTGAATTATCCATTCATTATTCTCTTCTATAGTTCTTCTATAGTAGAACTACCCTATGACTTTCTGAAACAGCAATCTTTGTGGGAGCAGAAAACCCACTCTTTCTCCCAAGAAGAAACTGGTGATTTGGAACTTCTGACCTTGAGGTTAGCAGCACAACCCATAACCTCTACATTGAATGATAGTTAATAGGTATACACTCTACCATAGTCCTCAATGTATATTATTTCACTTAATCTTTATTACAATCCAATGGTTGATATGTTTAACCATTTCAAGAGGTAAAATATGATGAAGATATTGAAGGAAGTATTCTAAGCTGCATTGGAGACACATTGGTGAAAACAAGACTTCAGGATCTGATTAATGTGAAAAGGAATGTTTCAAATAACTGATGCATTGCTGGTGGAACACATTAGTCTGTGCCACAAAATTTGGAAGACAGCTATCTGAACAATCAACTGGAACAGAACCATATCTTAGCCCATTTCAAAGAAAAATGGCTCAATTGAATTAGAAAATTATTTAACAGCATCATTAATATCACATGTAAGTAAAATTTTACTGAAGAAAATTTTAAAATGATTGCATCAGTATATGGACTGAAAACTGCCAGATAAATCAAGGCAGCTCCAAAGAGGTCATAGGATAAGGGATATCATTGCTGACATCAGATGGATCTTGGTACAAAGCAGAGGATACAAGAAACACATTTACTTCTGTTTCATTGGCAGTGCAAGGTCATTTGACTGTGTGGATCATAACAAACTATGGAAACCATTTTGAAGAACAGGAACTTTAGAATGCTTAATTGTGCTCCTTATTTCATAGACCCACAGGCACTGCAAGAGGCTATTACATGATTTAAATCAGGAAAAGATGAATATCCCTGTTGTATCCTTTTCCCATACTTATTCAATCTCTATGCTGAGAAATTGAACTAGATGAAAAGAATTCAACATCAGGATTGGAAAAGGGCTCATTAGCAACTTGAAATGCGCTGATGACACAAATGTGATAGGTGACATTACACAGGACTTGTGCACTCACTTAAAAAACTCACATTGCCATCAAGTTGATTCCTGCGCATTGTGACCCCGTAGTTCAAGGTAGAACTGCCCCTGTGAGTTGTTACGACTGTCTGTAAGTGTCTATGATTATGTGTCAACTGCTCAAATGGTAACCATAGCGACACAATGGCTCCAGGAAGTTGACATATTCAATAATTTTTAAGGATGTACAGGAGTCCTGTGACCAAAAAGCTTTAGAACTTGTACCATTAGGTGAGAAAGTGGGCTTGAAGATTTTAAGGAAATTGATGACAATCACACAGTAAGTGGTAAGTCAGTTGTCTTTCCCAGCAGTCTGGGCCTTTAACAATTACACTTAATTATCTACCATTTCCCCCATAATGAACTTACCATGAAGTTTTGAGGAATGATCAGTGGCCCTGCAAGTTTCATGTAGGAGGGAACTTAAAAAGCTAAGTTTTTTTTTAGATTGAGAAAAACAAAGAGAAAATAATCACCACCACCCCCTCAGCTCTGGGGATTGGGGTTGAAAAATTGGAACTCCACTATGCAAGCTATGGGCTGAAATGTTATGGTCCCTCAAACAAGCTGACAGCAGCTTTTCTAAAGGTTTTATTGTGTCTTACGTCCTTGCCTGCTGTGTTAGACTGGATTGATTAGAGAAGCAAATCCACTGACACTCCAATGTGCAAAGCAAAGAGTATAATATCAAAGAGCAATTGGCTGTCAAGAAAGCATCCCAACCCAGTCAGAATCAAGTCCATAAGCCTGACACTACTCTATAAATCCCTCTTCAGAACCTCAAACCATACTTGCAATGATGGCGAATGCAAGAGAACACAGTTGGTGGGTGCAATTGGTCTTGTAGACCAAATGGTAGTGGAAGAATCAAAGGGCTCTGGCAGGTCCTGCAGGGCTCTCAAAGAGGAATGTGAAAGAAAGTGTGTACCCTGCCTCCAGGAGAGAGAGAAAGAGGTCCTGAGAGCCATTGATCTCAGTAGCTCTCCAATCAAGCTGTGACCTGATTGAACGGCTAAACTCTACCCACATGTTCCTATGGGAGCCATGTTGGCACACACAGAAAAAACTATCACACCTGCCTACCAATTGTGAATTCATTCTATCAGAGTCTCTCTCTCTCTCTCTCTCTCTCCCTCTCTCTCCCTCTCTCTCTCCTCCTTCCCCCCTCCCTCTTGTCTCTCCATCTCCCTCTCCCTGTCTCTTTTTCTTTTCAGTGTGGAGGCATGGAATTAGAAGCTCAGGTACCTCACAATGTTGGGCTAATTGCAAGGCATTTAGGAACTCACAGGATCAGGTCTACCCTATAAAGTTGCTGTGCGTTGGCCTCGACTCACTGGCAGTGAGTTTTCGTAGAAACTCTAGACAAGAGTGATCAGGAGCATAACTCTAGTGAAACCCATGCATCTCTATGCATTCCCTAAGCAAATACTAACCTGGGAGGTGGAAAACTGATCTGTTTCCAAAGACATAGCATCTTGATGACTTGCAATGCAAGTGTTTATTTTTAACGAGGACAATAATGATTACTTTATCAGATTCACAAAGTGCTAGTTTAGAAAGCAGATAGGAAATATAACATAAGTAAAGTGAAATAAGAAAAACTTCAGAAGACACACACACCTCTCTGCTCAGCTCTCAGCCACAGATGATTTGTGCCTACCCAGGGACACCCTTCTCCTTCATGTTTTTCCAGGGTCTTCCCCTTTCCAAAGGAATCCCAGTGGCCCTGTGGCTTAAACATTGGTTGACTAACCACTGGTTGGTGTTTCAAGCCCCCGAGTGACTTTTCAGGAGAGCTGACAAGACTATTTGCTCCCTTAAAGATTTCATTTCAGAAACCTGAATGTAGGGTCACTATAAAGCAGAATTGATTCAACAGCAGTACATTGGGGTATTTTTACTTCCTTTCTTTTTACACGCACTCATTTTCTTCCTTGTCCTTCTTTGTAAACTAAAAAGCAACCCTCAGGACTTTGGCCATTAGAAAATTAAACCCATATAGAGTCACATGCTCCTTCCATTTACCCCTGCCCCACCACTCCTCCTGCAAGCAAATGAAGCACCCAAGAAGGATAAGGGAAGAAAGAATGATTTTTAAAAAAAGAAAAAGAAAAGCTTAATAGCTCAAAATTTCCATCCTAAAGGCCAATCCTACTGAAACCCAGAGACTCACATAGTGAAGATACATGTGATGAAAATAGCTCTAGGCTTGGCTAGCCAAAAAATATATAAGCACATTTATGGCACTCTGTATCAGTATACTTGCAGATAGAGGTGGATTTGTAAGTACATTAGCTATTTGGGTACAATACATGCCTCATTAAAAACAAACAAACCCACGCCGATTGCTTGAGTAGTCTCTGACTTGTAGCAAACCTATCTAGGACTTATGAGATGATAAGTCTTGATGGAAGCAAGCAGCCTCCTATTTCTCCCAGAAGTGGCTGGTGGGGTTCGACTTCCCACCTTATGGAAAGCAGGTACTGCTAACCCAGCAGGGCAAGGCAGTTTTAACAAGAGAAAATCATAAGCCCTGTCTGAGACAGCAATGTGATATGCATGTTTATAACTTTTTAATTTTTTTCCTTGTGGGCTTGACTAATATTGTATCAGCTCCACACCTATTTTCAAAGTAGACTGACAAGTTTTCACAGGATACAAATAGAACATTTGAACAAGAACAATCTCTCAACGGGGCATTGCTTCCCACAATGCTCCTGCCTACTGGGTTTCTGGCATTTAGGCACCTTGACAATGATGAAGTCTTTAATTGGCCTCTTTACAAATGTCTGTTCCTCACTTTTGGCATTAATTGCTAATTAATAAAAGCATGGAAATGTCAGTATGTCAGCATAGGAGCCAATACCTTGCTGTTGACGGAGTGCATAAAAAGAGCTTTTAAATTTATGATGAGGAAAAAAGGGAAAAAATGAAAATCAACAGGTTCCAAATTGTCTTAAGTGAACGGGAGTCAAATTTAATGGTACACCTCACACCCACTCCCAAAATAATGTCCTTTTCAAAAGAGAGTTACCTAAGATGGATCTCCACAAGCAGATGCTGTTTAGACGTCGGCATATGCTACATAGCATCCATGCACTGCCAGAAGCCTGGGGGGATGTGTATGGCCATAACTCACTTGCTAAGGTGGGATGTTTTTGGTGACTTGGTATACCTTATGTGCGAATATAAACGTACAAGCATTGTGCATTCAAGTGGTCTCAATACCTCGATGTCTAGTCCCTTTGATGAGATTTATGTTTGGCTTTTACAAGGGGAAGCATCTTTCCCTGGGAGCATGAACACAAACCACTTGGTCCAGCCCACATGATCAGAGCCCTCAGAACTGCAGCGGTGAGCAGACACCCATCTAGTGAAGCTAGGAAATACTCCAAATTTCCACTTGCTATCATAAATAATGCAATGTGTGCAGAAGAAATGTATGAAGGTTAAAATAAATGTGAATCGAAGTTCCATCGTATTTTCCCTAAGTGTCATATATTATCTGACATAATCCCTTTTGGGAAATTTATATTTACATATAAATAAATTTGATATTTATATGTGGGGTTTTGTTGCTGTCTGTAGCAGAAAGAGTCCTGGTGACATAGTGCTTATGAGGGGGGCTGCTAACCAAAAGGTTAGCTGTTAGAAATTACCAGCCAATGGACAAGAGGAAGATGAGGCTTTCCCCTCCAGAAAGAGTTTCACCCGAGGAAGTTCAGAGGGGCAGTCCCTCCCTGTCTCACAGGGTCACTATGAGTTAGAACTGACTTGTCATATTGAGTTTCTAAAAACATCATTCAAGCCTTCAAATAAGAGAATTGAGCTTGCACTATTTATTTCATCTTTAACATGTGTCTGTGCCTAGCTTCTAAAGGCTGCTGATGAATTTTACCTTTCAGAAAGCTCAATGGTTCTCAAACTTTCTAATGCCAAAACCCTTTTCTACAGTTCCTCATATTGTGGTGACCCCGCCAACCTTAAAATTATTTCCGTTGCTACTTCACAGCTGCAATTTTGCTAGTGTAATGAATTGGACAACCCCGTGAAAGGGTCATTCAACCCCAAAGGGGTCACCACCCACAGGTTGAGAACCGATACAGGTGCAAAGTTTATATCCTAATTGCTTTATGCCTCTGAGCCCCAGTGGCACAGCAGGTTATAGGTTGGGCTGCTAACCACAAGGTCAGCAGTTTGAACCCACCCGCCATTCCTAGGGAAAAAATGAAGATATGTGGTCCTCTAAAGTTTTTCAACCTCATAAGCCCTCTGTTCTATAAGAATGCTATGATTCAAAATGCATCAGGTAGCACTGAGTCTACCAGATTTGATTTAGTCCCTGTGAAGAATACGCTGATTAAGGAATGTATATCCTTAAATTAATTATATTTACTGTCTACCCTGATCATGTTTGAAAAGGCATTCTCCACATAAGCTATGAATGAAATGAAAGTTTAATAATTGTATTCTTACAAAAATTGTCAATGTACACAAGAAGAAAGTTTACCCATTTTACAAATACAGCTAGCAGAAACATCCCCATGTTTTCCTCAAGTAATAAAGGTGAGCAATTAAAATGCATTTTTTTCATATAGAAGCCTCTATTGCATTATTTATCCCAAAGAAACAAGATGTATTTATAGATGGTGCTTTCCAGGGGGAGATGTTGACATAAAAATGCAAACTCACATGCTAGGACATGTTATCTGATCTTGACAAGTTCTCTTTTTTTAAATAATTTTATTGGAGGCTCTTACAGCTATTATAACATTCAGTACATCATTTATATCAAGCACAATTGCACGCATGTTGCCACATACATTTTGAAACATTTTCCACTTGAGCCCTTGGTATAAGCTACTCTTATGAAGATGGCTAATGGTACCTGGCTGTCAAGATCTAATGCCTGAGTCCTCAAAGGCCTGCGGATGAGGAAAGAGTGCAACAAGGCCTACCATAGAAGAAACACACCAGCCTGTGCGACCATGAAGAGTGGAAAGAACCAGGCTAACAGGTATCAAAGAACAAAAAAACCTATCGTTAAGTGCCCACCATCCAGTCATGATTGTTGAGGACAAAAGGGTGCAGAGGCAGACAGAGTTGAGGAAACTGATGGAACCCAGTCACCAAACGATAAAGTAGCTGGGAGCTTAAAGGCTAGAAGGTGAACAAGTGACCATCCAGCACAGAAACAGATAATCCCACATAGAAGAAGTACACCAATTTGTGTGATCACGAGGGGTCGAAGGGAGCAGACATCAAACATCAAAGAATAAGGATTAAATCAGTAAGAATGAGGGGGAGAGCAGGGGGGGGACCGAATTGTGGGCAATTGGACACGGGGAGTCACGGGGGAGAGATGGGCCAGTGAGGTAGCAATGAAGCATAAAACCTTTCTCTATTTCCTGAAGGTTTCCTCCCCCCAACCATCACAGTGGCAAATCTGCCCTGCAGTTCCAGTTGGACTGGAGGAGGTGCACTGGTGGAGGAGGGAACTGGAAACAAGGGAACTCGGGGTAGATGGACCCCTTGGGATCAGTGGTGGAAGTGGACTTGCTGGATAGGTGGAGGGAGGGTGGAGTGGAGAGAGGAAGCCAGCTGTGGGGAATCTCCAGACTGTCTCCTATCTGGAGGGCAGACATAGGGAGGAGTGGGCAGGAGATGTCGGGCAGTGTAAGATATGACAAAAACAATGATCATTGCAGAGTAATGAGGACTGGGGGGAGGGGGAAAGGTTGGAGGGGAAAGGAAGGGGGGCCCATATCAAGGGCCCAAGTGGAAGGGTAGATGTTGGGAGAGTGTCGATGAGGACAGGCAAGTGGGGGTATTTGGCACAGTGTATGTCAATATGTATTGAACTAAGTATGATGGAAAGCAATGTATGAGCATCCAATAAAATGATAAATTAAAAAATTTTTAAAGCTATTCCCTCCCCTCCCCCCTTTTTTAAGGGATCATTTTATTGGGCACTCACACACCTCCCCTCATGATCCATACATACATCAATTGTATTGATGAGTTCTCTTGTCTTATAATTCAACTCAATTCCCTGCCACAGCCATTTCTGACTCATACTGATCCTAGAGGACAGAATAGAACTCCCTCTGCCTATTTCTGAGACTGTAACTCTAAATAGGCATAGAAATACCTATCTCCTATGAAGAACCTGGCGACTTTGAACTGCTGCACTAGAAGTTTGTACACCGACATGTAAACATAATGCCATTAGGGTCTTCTTATCTTACAAGCAGGGATCCTTCTTTCTTACCATGATCTTATTTTCAGGATTAGTATACCTCTTCCTTCATTGTTCATATTGAGTTTTCTGATGGCCTGGTCCTAGTTGCTCATCGTTTTATTTTTTCTTCCTGATGGTATGTATCCCCGGTATCAACATACTTTTTCTACTCTTGTTAGGTATTATCAAGTCAATTGTGACTCATAGCAACCTGTGGACAACAAAACAAACCCCTGTGCAGTCCTGTCCTCACACTTGTTATGTTTGAGCCCACCGTTGCTGCCGTGTTGCCAATCCCTCTCATTGAGGGTCGTTTTCTTCTCTGCTATGCCTCCACTTTCCCAGACATGATTCCTTCTCCAGAGACTTGTCTCTCAACAGTATAGATAACATGTTCAAGATAGATGAGTTGAAGTCTCACCATCCTTGTTTCCAGCTATACTTCTTCCAAGAAATATTTATTTGTTCGGGCCGTCCATGACTCTTTCGATAGTCACCACCAACACCTTAACTCAAATGCATCAGTTCTTTTCTGCTCTTCCTTACTCAATGCATACTTTTCATATGCATGTGAGGTCTATGATTGGGTCAGGGGTACCTTAGACCTCAGAGTGACATTCTTTCTCTCTAACACTCTAAGGAGACCTATTGCAGATTTGTCCAATGCAATGCATTGTTGGATTTCTCAACTACCGCTTCCAAGAGCATGGACTATGGATCCAAGTAGAAAAGTATCTTTGACAATGTCAGTTTTTTCTTCCTTTATTTATTGGTCCAGTTGTGAGAATGTTTATTTCCTTTTAATTAAGGTATAATCCATACTTGGATCTTTCTCAATAAGTTCTTCAAGTCCTCTTCACTGCCGGTTAGCACATAACTGGCAAGGGAACTTAAACTGATATTTTGAAATAAGCAGGAAAAGGAAGAAGATATATGGAGTCAGGTAGTGCTAGGAGATCCTGAAAATACTCTTTGTTGTCACTGCTGTTCCAGCCGACATAAAGAAGCCCACTAGGCTGACTGCCCCTGGGCATCTTCTTCTTGGAAGAGCTGCACTAAAGGGGAAGACAGGAACTGCACAAAGAGAGGGATGGACTACATCTTTAACCTGATGGATGGTGGAGCAAGGTTGCTACTAAAGTAAAAGGGTCACTAAGAGAGAAACCAACTTTATGACTTTTTTCCTGATGATTCTACAAAACCCTGGAAATAGCCTCCGCAGTGAAATGACAATTATGAAAGAGCATGGAGGCTTGAGGTGGATTTCCTAGGTTTGAATGCCAAGTCTATCACTTACAGCTCAATGACTCCTCAGTCACTGTTACCAAACCATCCTGGGCCTCTGCTCCCTCATCTGCCAAAGAAGGATAATGAAGAGCACTTGTTTGGCAAAGTTATGAGCATTCATACTTGTACCTATTTGTAGATTCTGTATAAGAGAGCCAAAATTAAAAAAATAATAATGTCTTGTTAAGTTTAAAAAATACAGTAATGAAAATTTCATCCCTCTCCTTAAAACCTTCTAATTTCTTCTCATCTAACTCAGAGTACAAATCTAACTCCTCCCATTGGACTGTCTCATATCTAATGTGTTCTCCATTTTTGTCTGACTTAATTTCCTACTTCTCTCTATTAACTGGCTTGCATTATTTTAAGTCCCTTTGCACACTATAACTGACTCCTGGTCATGAAATATGACACAAATACTGGGCTTTTGGTGACACCATTTCCTGATTTCACAGTTTTTATCACTAGATAAAACCCAAACCTCAAATTCCTAGGCACTCTGGCCTTGGTCCATAAAAACTTCCCAGAATTCCTCAAATTGGGGGGTTATTTCCTGATACCAAGGTCCAGTATGACCTTGAAAGCCTCCTATTGAAGCAACAGAGCCATCAGCAGTCGAGGCTACTAAGTGAGCAGTTACTCCCTTCCTTCCTATTGGCCTTCTGGTGAGCAAATATGCTGCAAACTCTCTGCCATTGTGGATCCTAACTCATGTTGATGCTAGAAAGGCTATCTTTGGCTGTGAGTCTTTAGGACAGCAGAGCACACAGGCGCTTCTCCCTGGTGAGTCGGAACCACTGACAACGTGGTTCAAAGTCCCAACACTTACCCACCCAACACTTACTCAACAGTGCCAGCAGGGCACTTCTCAGTTGAAATCACTCAATGGCAGTGAGTCTGGGTTTGGGAGTTTTCTCCAGAGCAGTGGCTGTTGGGATTGAACTGCCAACACTTTACTTAACTTTCCAACGCATACCCAAATATCATCAACTAATGAACCAATTACTGTGGTGGTCCTTATGGTTTCCTTCCTGTTTCATGAAGAAACTAAGCTAGCACCAGAATCCTCTGTTTCCATTAGCTTCCTGGCTAACTTCTTCACATCCTTGCATTCTTCGCTTAACGTTCATTTTCTTCAGCACCTCCATGACCAGTCTGTTCAAAATAGCAGCCTCCCCTCCCCCACACCACCCTTTTTTGCCATAATATAAGCAACTTGTATTGTGTACTATATAAATTATTCTCATTCCTTGATTCTACTGTTCATTGTTTGCCTACCCCACTATAAGATAATATTTTCTAATGATCACTGTTTATTATTTATTCTGAATAAATATGAGATCACAAAAAGCTTTTCTACTTTTACTTATTATAAAAAGTTATTACTTCACAATAACTTTTACTCCTGGCTTGCATCCATATTTTTCCAAAACAGAAAATTTAAATTAAATAAATCTCAAGTTACCACAGTGGTCATAGCAATGGACTCAAACTTATCAACTCTGAAGTTGGTGTAGGATCTGCTAGTGTTCTATTATACTTGGCAGTGAGTTTGGGTTGCTATGTGAAGGGTAACACAACAGATGTAACAATAACAAAATCTCCACATTAAAATGTCAGTGTTTAAAAATTATGTAGATTCACTTTAATTGCTAGTCGTGTAGTATTTCCTACATTTTTAAGGCTGGAGCATTAAAACTAGCAATAGCTTACTGATGACCCTGCCTACTTTTGCTTCTCTGTGCATATCCCACTGGGCTGATAACTACAAGGTGAGCAGTTTGAAACCACCGCTCCTCCATGAGAGAAAGGTGAAGCTTTCTACTCCCCTAAAGTATTCAGTCTCAGAAACAAAGAGAGGCAGTTTTGCTCTCCCCTAGGGTCACTGTGAGCCAGAAAACCTATGATGGCAGTGACTTGGAAATTTTTTGAGTTTGAGCTGATGAAGCCAAGATGGGAAGACACATGACAGGCTGATGACTGCAGAGGTGGGTGAATGCAAGGTCAGCGAATCAGGTTCTGACTGAAGAGATAAATGAAGCCCAGGACTGGAGGTCAATGGTATACCACTGATGACTCCCAGGATCAGCAAACAGTGTAGCAGGAGGTTGGCTCCAATGTAAAGAGCTGCAGCTTGAAGCGTCAAATACAAGATGTAGACCTAGCAGAGAAGCAAATGAGCTTTAGTTACTCTACTTAGTCATCATAAATTGTATTATTTTAATTATTCATATAGCTTTTATTTTAATCATTTTATTTGGGACTCTTACAGCTCTTATTACATTCTACATATACACCCATTATGTCAAGCATTTGTCAATTCGCAATGGGTTTTTTGCACTCATCAATGGTGTCACCATGAACCACTTAGTGTACATATGTTGCCATCATCATTTTCTTTCTACCTAAGTCCTTGATGTCAGCTCATTATCCACACACCCCTATTCCTCACAAATCCTTGCTAATTTCTAACTTTTGTTTTTATGTCTTACATTGACCCCTCCCTCCCATCATCCATTTTTTTGTTGTCCATCCCCATGGGAGGGAGCTATATGTAGATCTTTGTGATCGCATTAGTGATCCCCCTGGTTTTCATGTCTCGGGAGTTCTGGGTGTTTCTCACAGTGCTCAAGAATTTGGGTAGCCAATAGGGCTGTGAGTTGCCATCAGTCAACATCTACTTCTGGGGATATTCACAGGACCAAATGTTGCCACGCACTGTGTCATCTTCCTTATTGTGGTCACTGAGTACTTTGAGTGCCTTTCTGGTATTCTGTATTTTGAACCATGGTCCATCTGACATGATCAATGATATTCCAGTTCCACATCCTTTTATACCCACCTTGAACCTCTAGCAGCTCACTGCCCATATACTGCTGTTATCAATGTTGGACAATTTTCAAAAAAATTACACTTGCATGTAATATCACTACATGATGTTCTATAATTAAAGCATCCTGTTGGGTCAATTTTCTTTGGAATATTTCCCAGATAGAGAGCCAAGTAGGGGTCTTCCAAATTTGGGGGCATATATGAGAAAGTACTTCATGAGCTTCATCAGTTTGTTGAAACATTTTTGTTGAAATGCCATCAATTCCTGGAGCCTGGTTTTTAGCTAATTCTTTCAGTGCAACTTGAAATTCTTCCATTGGTACTATTCAGTGCAAGTCTTTCTAAAAGACTACCTCTTGAAATAGTTGAATGTCAACTAGTCCTTTATGGTACGGTGATTCTGTGCATTCATGCCATCATTTTGGATACTTCCTGGATCCTTCAATATTTTATCCACAGAATCTTTCAATACTGCAACTCAACGTCTAAAATTTTTCTTGACTTCTTTCCATTTAAGATATGCTGACTGAATTCTTCACTAATAGTTTCCTAATTCTAAGTCAGGAGTGCTCACACTTTTTAAGCATGCGAGCCATTTATGAAATGATCAAGTCAAAATAATCTACACACTACAAAAATGCAAGGCATATATTAATTTTATTTATTGCATTTATTCATAAATGCATTCAGAGTTCTTTATATGTACAATGTATGTTCATGTACCTTGCTTAACTGCATGAGTTCCTATTGCACAACACAACACAATTAACTATGTACATTTTTGTCCTTACCTGAGTTGACTCTGATGATTTGCATTGAATGAAGTGAGCCAGGGATGCAAAGTCAAGACAGTAGCTGCTGACAACCAGTCTCAAGCACACTTCAAATGATCATCAGTCATGGTGGAATGGTACTTGGACTTGATGATGTTTATGTGGGAAAAGACTGACTCACATGAAAGCCAAATAATGCAGTCATTTTCTCATGTTTGGATACTTTCCCTCTTTGAGTAAGTTGCAGAAATGTTCATGTGCTCTGGACTTAAGCTGAGTGTTGGCTTATAGTGTCAAATTTTCCCATTCCATTTGAAAGTGATATGTTTTTGTCTTCTTACTTGGTTCAGCTCCCCTTCTTCATTTTACTACTCTTTCTTACATTTAAGAGAAAAAAAAAGACAAGGTCTAAAAGTTGGCGATTACTTAGCTTGTCAGTTTTGTTGCACATAGCCCAGTTGTTTGTGCATGCCTTTGACACCTAAGATTGTCTCTGATGGTTGTGCTGTATATAAATTGTGATAAGATTGATGATATGCTTACATCTATTTTCTTAATGCCATGCGATCTATTCACTTTAAATTTGCGATCAGCTAGAACATTGTGATCACTATATTGAGCACTTCTGCTCTAGGTCTTTGCATATTTCATTTTATTGCATTTCTTTGTCTTCTCTAGCTGCTCCTTGAAAGTTTTTGACATTTTCAGCTCTTTGACTTCATCATCTCTTGCATTTGCTTTAGCAATCTGCAATCAGGAGGAAGGTTCAGGGTCTCTTCTGGTATCCACTTTGTTCTTTTCTTACCTTTAAATCTTTTAAATGACCTTTCTCCTTTCTTCCTGAAAGATGGTCTTGGTGTCATCTCACAGCCTCATCAGGTCTTCTGTTATTAGTGTTCAATCTGTTCTTGAGATAGTCTTGAAATTCTGGAGGGATATCCTCAAGTTCATATTTTGACTCTTGTCTTCTTTCACTTTTCTTTGGCTTCTACCAGGACTTGCATATGAGCAACTGATGGTCTGTTCCACAGTCGACCCCAGCCTTGTTTTAGGTGCTGTGATTGAGCTTCTATATCAACTCTTCCTACAGATTTGATTTAATTTTATTTCATCTGAATAAATTCGTGTGTATAGGGCCTATTTGTGTTATTTGGGGAAAAAAAGCATTATCTGTGAATAAGCAATTGGTTTTGCAAAGTTCTGTCATGAGATGCCCACCTTCATTTCCATGACCAAGATCATAGTTTTTAACTAGTAGTCCTTCATTCATGTTTCCAAATTTTGAATCCCAATTGCCAATAATAGATGAATATATGTTTGTTCAATTTCATACTGAAGATCTTGGTGGAATTCTTCAATTTTTGTATCACTATATTTAGTGATTGATGAATGAATTTGAACCATAATTGTATTTACTGGGTTTCCTTGCATACAAATAGATATTATCCTCATATATATTATTATGTTTAAGATATATCTTGGAATGTTTGTTTTGACAATGAATACAAAGTCTTGATTGCATCATTCACAATATAGTAAGCCATATTAGTTTCTGATTCAAATTGGCCAATACTGCATCATTTCAGCTAATTGATGCCTAAGATATAGATTTTTAAGCATTCTATTTCATTTTAAAGAGGACTTACAATGTTCCTAGATTCATATTTTCCACATTTCAAATTTCAATGATTCATCGATGCTCCTGGCTATTCCTTCTCTTTTCACATTATGCTGCATCAGCAAATGAAGATCCTAATGTCCTTATGATCACCTTGACTTTGAGAAAGCAGTTCTTTCTTGATAATGTTTTGAATGTTAACTGACAAAAAGAGCTCACTTTCTGGTATCATCTCTGACAACATTCTTCTATTCATTAGATTTTCGGTAACTGACAATGTTGTGATGCTATCCATAAGGTTTTTGAGGGCCAATTCTCCTGAAACAGACAACAATTCTTTCTTCCTTGCATGTTCTTCGTCTGGACATTCTACCGAAACATGTTTGCCTTGGGTGAACCTGCTGGATTTTGAAATATTGGTCACAGATTAGCCTTCACAACCACAGCAACATACAAGCTACTACAGTACTTACTACATACCACACATTGACAGACAACTGGTCTACTCTAAATATACCTCTGAAAAATTATTGAAGATGCTATGGAGTCTAGCTGTACACTTAAATATATGAGGTCACGTGTTCCCTAAGTTGGTGTAGAGCTTGGACCAGCTCTCTTCCTCTTCTATACATTCCTCTGGAGACCCAATGCGCCACAGAAAGGACTGGGCAAACAGTGATTCCTGGGGACATGAGGGAGGGTTGGAGAAGGGGGTGTGGACAAACACATGGATGGGGGTGGAGGGAGCAACAAGTGGTCTGGAATTTATGGAAAGATGGGTGTGGAAGGCCTGGTCAGGATTAAGTAAGGAAAATGAATCTGTGAGGAAGCACTGAAATGCCAATGAAGGTGGAACACGATGGTGGGACAGGAGGGAGATGGAAGGAAATAGAGGGAAGAGCTAGAGGGCAAAGAGTACTTGCAGAGGTCTAAACATAGGCATGTCCATACATACATACATACATACAACTATCTAGTACAAGGTGGGAATAAATTTAAGAACATATCTATAGGCCAGGTACTATAGTAACAAAGTGGACCTTTGGCCCTCACCCTGGTGCTCCCTCAATGCAAGAACACTTTGTTGTATGAATCTGGTATTCCTCGAGGCTCAATGGTCCAACACAACCACTGAAGTAAAACGGGTGCACAAGTAAATTTGGTGAAGAAAACTGATGGTCCTCAGCCATCATAGGATATATCGTCTGGGGTCTTAAAAGCCTAAAAATAAACAATAGACCATTTACTTGGGAAGAGACCACACCCACACAGAAGAAACATAACAGCCAGCATGGCCACATGGTGGTGGAAGGTCTAGGCAAAACACATATATAACTGTGCTCATTGAGGACTTGTATAGACCATATGTGTAGCCATAGGAGAAACTCATTTGCCTGTGCAATCATGAGGTGCTGAAACAATCTGGCATCAGGCATCAAAGAACAAAAACTAAAATCAATGGACCAATTGACTCCCGATATCACTGAAGACAAATGGATACAGAGGCAAACAGAGTAGGAGAAACGATGGTGCCCAGCTACCAAATGATTGAATGTTTGGACTCTCAAAGACTTAGAGATAATCAAGTCATCATTCAGCACAGAAACAGCAAAGTCCACATGGAAGAAGCACACCAGCATGTGTGATCAAGAGGGGCCGAAGGAAGCAGATATCGAGCATCAAAGAACAAGAATCTCATCATTATGAATGAAGGGGAGAACAGGATGGGGGCCTAAGACCCACTGGTGGGTAATTGGTCACCCCTTTACACGGGAGTTATGGGGAGGAGACAGACCAGTCGAGGGGCAGCCATGCAGTGATGATGCATGCAAATTTCCTCTAGTTCCTGAAGCCTTCCTCCCCCAACCATCATTGTCCCAACTCTACCCCACAAATCCAGATGGGCTGGAGAGGGTTTACTAGTGGAGAGGGGAGCTGGGGATTTGGGGAGACCAAGATGGTTGAGTTCCTTCAGCCCGGTGCTTAGATTGGAGCTGCTGGAGGGGTGGAGAGAGGGTGGGGTAGGAATGCAAGGGTGAATCCCCTCTGACCAAGGATGAGGAATATGAAGAGTCTTGTAGGGGACATTGCAAAGTTAATCATTGAAAATGCAATGATTTAACAACTTGTCATTTGATTTCTCTTTTTACCCATTTTATATTTGGTCCAGGTTTTTAAATATTTTCTATTTCCTTTTCTGTTAAGGGTTGTCTCTGCTTTATTTTATTATTGTTGTTAGATTTTTTTGGTATGTTTTTGCTTTCATCTCATTGTTTTTGCATGTTTTTCTGTATACAAAACTAGTATAGTATACTGTTAGAGACAATAACTGAACTAATAGTTTCTTGGTGATATGGCAGAGGAAGTTGGGAGGAATATGGAGAATAACAAAAAGAACAAGAAGGAAGAAAATGTTCTAAAATTATCTGTGGTAATGATCATAACACTCATAACTGTTGAATTGCATGCTATTTGGATTATGTGCCAAAAAATCTTTGTTAAAATAAATAAATATATGAGGTCACAATGAGTTGGAACTTACTGGACAAAACTAGTTGGCTTGCCTCCAAACTAGGGTGCTCATCTTCCAGTATTATGTGACAATACACTGCTATGGGTTCATGCGGTTGCTTTCATTGGTTAATTTTCAGAAGTAGATCTCTAAATCTTTCTTCTGCCCTGTTTTAGTGATAGCTCTGCTGATATCTGTCCAGCAGAACTTACCATTTTGATACTTGAAATATAATGTCCTAGGAACCAGCAACTTATAAGCTGCTCTCCTACAATAAGCTGACAGAGGGGTAGTGGTATATGAAAATCATCCATTTAAATCACACATTCTTAAGCAAGTCTGTGTTACAGATTCTTTGAGTAGGTTAAAGAATTAATTGGTTCTAATATGTTTTAATTATTCAAAAAAAGGAAAAATATGTTTGCCACCTGTGGGTTGTTTTTTGTTGTTGTTGCTTAGAGCAGACATTATGCACTCATTTTAAATGCCAATAATTGTAACATAGAGATCCACAGGTCACAGTTTGTGCCTTCTTTTCATCTCATCAATAAATGGAACACAAGGTATCACTTGTTCTGTGGCACTCTTTTCGGTTCAAGGCTCCAATCAATCAAGATTTGGATTTGGCAGGAATAGCATCCTGAGTGATTGCTTTCAGAGAGTGAGGAGCTCTTGTATTCAAGGTAATGTTACCATGGAGAAAGTCCCCAATCTACTGATAAGATCAGTATGATTCTGGAAAAGATTAAACAGCCCACCACGGTGTCATTTCATTGTTTATTTTTGTACCTCCGAGAGCTGTTTCAGAGCTGCTGTTAACGCTGAAGGGTGCCCATTCAGAGAAGCTGCCTCATTAGAGGTAAGTTTTGAATAACTAGTTGCCTATGTTCTAATCCCCAAATTTTCAGAACAACTTTTGTTCATTTATTTTGAATTTATTTGCCTTTGAACTTGTAAGAGAAAATTTCATTTTAAAGCAGGTTCATATTTCTAAAAGAAAAAAAGAGCAAAAGGCAGAGTTTCATTTAATCTCACCTATGATTAACATCTTGCATTTGTGTGGTATATGGATTATTACTGATAAACTTCTATCGATACATTCCTGCTAAAGTCTATAACTTACAGTACATTTCCTTGCCCTCACATTGACTGTGTTTTGCCAAGTAGGTCTCCCTTGAGGGCAGGCAAAGAACAGAGAAACGACTCTGAGAGTCTTCACAGAGGTTCCTTGTCTGCCACCCACACCCTCCTTTCTGGAATCACAAGATTTTTCCCCGGTCTCCACTAAGAGAAACTGATGAGGTTTATGGAGGTGAGACTAGGGAAGTGTGGGACGCCAGTAAACTGGAGTCTCTGATTTCACCTCTCCAGCTAGTTCACAGTCCTCCTTCAGCAGTTCAGCAGTTACAAGGTCTAAGCTGTTTTCCCAGCTCCGGACTGCAGCAACTTTTTTCCCGACATTCACCTACTTCCCTAGTTTTCAAAATGTCCATTTGCTCTCTGGTAGTAATTCTGTGATGGATCTTTCAAAAATTGCTGTGTTTTGGTTTCTTCAGCATTTTACTTGCTATAAGATTGGACATGATTATTTTCAATAGGATAAATGCCAAAGGCCTTCGCTCTTCCCCAAACAAGAGCACATTCACATGCTCCATGTATACTTGGCTTGTGGGGGCCACCATTCACCTCACGAGCATGCAGTACAGTGAAACCTGGAAAAGCCAGAAATTGGCCTGATCACCTTGTTTTTCCAAGTCTAGCAAGTTTTCTGCTTTAATGGGTAAAGTTTTACCATTTTTTTATTGCCCTCTCACTCACTGCCATCTAGAAGACTCTAACTCACAGCAACCCAATAAGCAGGACTTACCTTGTGGGTTTCTGTGATTTAGCCCTTTGGAGAAAGTAGAAAGCTCCATTGTTTCCTCCCAAGGAGGTACTGGTAGTTTTGAACTGCTGACTTTCCGGATCACAGCTCAAGTCCAGGGATCTTGGTATTCTAAACCCACTCCCTGCCATCAAGTAAATTCTAAATTGACCTTGTTGGTTTCCAAGACTTTCGCTCTTTAAGGAAGCAGAGAGTTTCATCTTTCTCTTGCCAAGTGGCTGGTGGTTTTGAACTGCTGGCCTTGCAGTTAGCAGACCACTGTGTAGCCACGAGGTCACCAGAACCCCTTTGTTCACTATTAGTGGAAAATATTTGTGTTTCCGTTTTGTGGCAGGTTTCTCTCTTATCAGTCTCCCAAATTTTGCGACTTTACTGCATTTGCTTAGGATTTTTGCTCCAGGTTTTTAAAATGATTTTATTTTATTCTACTTGCCCAAACTTTACAGAATTTGTTAGAAAGTATGTTCGTCAGTGCTTGTTGTGGTAGCAGAAATTACCAAGATTCTTAAACAGCAAATATTTACATCTGGTGATGGGTCTCTTGGCCAGCTGTACCAAAATTAGGCGATGTTCTACCCAGACTAAAGGATCAGTCACTCATTGGACATGATCTTCACACAGCCAACTCTGATGTCAGTCAGAAAGCCTCATGAATATATATTAAAAAACAAAACACTGCCATACAATTGATTTCTACTCATAGTGACCTCATCTAGGGTTTCCAAGTCTGTCCATCTGCACAGGAATAGACAGCCTCATCTTCCTTTGATGGATCAGCTGGTGAGTTTTAACCCCAGATCTCGCAGTTAAGACAATGCTTTCCTGAGGATATGTCACTTATACTAGATATGTCATCTTATACTAGCTTTATGATGAGGATATATCATCTTATATTAGATACTACTACTATTTTATACATCTTATACTAGGGAGCAAAAGTTAAAAACAGTGCTGCCTTTCTTCTATTTTTTTTTGGAAGATCTTGTAAACATTTGGAAGGAGATTTTTTAAAATATGCTTCTTAAAAGTACGGTGGTCTTTAGCCATGAAAACATATTTACCTAATGTTTGTTGAAAGAGTTTTAACTATTGATACAATTTCTTCTCCTTTTAAAAATCATTTTATGGGGGGTACCTACAGCTATTCTCACCATCCACACATCCATGCACTGTGTAAAGCAAACATAGCTGTACATATGTTGCCACCATCGATTTCAAACCATTTTCTTTTTTTCAAGCCCTTGATATCAGCTCATTTCCCCCCTCTCCCTCATGAACCCTTGAAATTTATAATTTTTTTCATGTCTTATACTGAATGATGTCTCCCTTCATACATTTTTCTGTTATCTGTCATGGGGGGGGGTATGTTGATCATTGTGATCTGTTTCCTCATCTCCTGCCCCTTTCCCTTGCCTCATGGCATTGCTATTCTCATTATTGCTCTTGAGGGATTTATCTGTCCTGAATTCCCTGTGTTGTGACCTCTTATGTGTACCACTGTACATACTCTGATCTAGCCATATTTTTAAGGTAGAATTGGGTTTGAGATAGTGGGGATAGTTGATGAAGCATTAAAGAATTAGAGGAAAGTGGTATGTTTCATCAGGGTTATACTGCACCCTAACAGGCTCGAGTTTTCCTTGTGACCCTTCTGTAAAGGGATGTTCAATTGTCTACAGATGAGCTTTGGGTGTCCACTCCATGCCCCACTTCACTCACAGTGATATGATTTTTTTTGTTCTGGGGGTTTTATGCCTGATACCTGATCCCATTGTTGCCTCATGATCACACAGGCTGGTGTGCTTCTTCCATGTGTGCTTTGTTGCTTCTCAGCAAGAGGACCACTTATTTATCTTTAAGTCTTTAAGACCCAAGATGCTATATACATTTATAGCCAAGCACTATCAGCTTTCTTCACCACATTTGCTTATACAATTCTGTCTTCAGCAGCCCATTTTGTGTGACTGTGTAGGCTAAGTGAGCATCACAAAATGTCTGGTTATTAGAACAAAGTGTTCTTGCATTGAGGATGGTCCAATGTCCATCTGCTATGTTAATACTTAACATATAAATATATGTGCATAGATCTATTTCCCCATAACTATATGTAAATATATTTATAGATGTGCATGCCTATATATACACCTCTATAAATGTCCACTGCTTCCTCATTATTTTCTATATTTCCTTTTACTTTCCTCTTGTCCACTATTGTGTTCAACCTGAATTCAGGTTTCAGTAATTCCCCTCGGCTGCATTTCCCTTGATCAAGCCCCACTAAGCATCTTATGCCCTAATCACCATTGACTTAGATCACTTGTTTCCTTGTTGCTCTGTTTTTTGACACCCCTCTTCCTTACCCCTCACCTTCCCCTCTCCTAGGTTCCCCTGAAAGCTTCTTTCCTGTTGTTTTCTCCTCCAGACTGTTTATTCCACCAATCATATCTAGATATGTAGAGACAACAATAAGCACAAAGACAAGGACAAAACAGAATAAAACAACAAAAGAAAAACAAAACAAAGCCAGAAAAAGAAAAGCGTGTAAATAGTTTGTTTGTTGAACTTTCAGAGTGTTTTCTGGTAAAGTCTGATGGGGTGCCATGCCCTGACCCCAAAGTCTATTTTTGGTATTCCCTGGGCACTTTAATGCTTTGCTCCCCTTGCTGCTCTGCTGCAGACCCTTGGTGTATAGGCCTGGTGTGGTAGTGTCAGTTAAGGTACAATTCCCACAGAGTGTTTCTGGAGTTGTTCCTTATAGCACTAGAGAGGACAGTTGTTTCTCCTGGTGAAGCCCAGCTGGCCCTATGGTGTTCACTCGGTCTTGCCAGGTCCATGCCGGAATAACGGCCTTGGCACTTTGTGGACCAGGACTCTATCCTTCCCTCTTCATTTTCTCTTGATCAGAAGCACCCCCCTCCCTGAGATGAAGCTTCAGTGCAGTCCTCTGAAGTGCATTCAAGGTCTATTTTTTAACCTTTAGAATTGTTTTCTGGTCGAGTCTGATGGAGTGCCCACATCCTAGCCCCATGGTTTATTTTTGGTTATTCCCTGGTGACTTTGTTGCTCTGCTTCTCTTGCTGTTCTGTTATGCCATGGTGTTGTGGGATCAGACTGGATGTTATTCCTGCACTGTGTCTCTAGTGTTGTCCCCCATAGTGCTATGGGACTGTGAGGGATGTCATGTCTGTAGTGGGGCTGCCCCTATGGTCCTCTCTGTACATTGGCTGCTCTGAGCAGGAATATTGTCCTCAAGGATGGGTGGGCCAGGATGTGCTTCACTTCTCTCCTTCCCCTTTCATTTGCTCCCATGTGCTCTGATCAAACATGTCCCTCTCTCCAAGCATCAGTGCTGTCCTCTGAAATGAATTCTTCTGGGGAGTGAGGGGACTGTCCATGTAGTTGGGATTGGGGCCAACCCTCGGACTTTACAACAGTTTTTTAATCCATTAGTCCACTGATGGAAATTTAGATTGTTTGCAACTCCTTGCCATTATGAACTGCACCATGATGAACATTGAAGCACAGAAGTCTGGCTGTGGTCAGTTTCTTGTCTCTTTGGTGTATGAATCCAATAAGGGGATTGTTGGGTCATCTGATAGCTCAATTTTCATCTGTTTTTAAATATTGTCAAATTGATTTCCATAATAGCTGTACATATAAGTCTACCAGCAGTGGACTAGAGTTCCTATCTAACCACAGCTCCTCCAATATTATTTCTTTCTGAGCATTTGAGTTGGGCTATCTTTGAGAGTGTTAGGTGGTATCTCATAGATGTTTTAATTTGCTTTTCTCTTATGGCTAATGATTGTGAACATTTTCTCATGTTTATTGGACATTTGGATTTCTGACCTTATGAAACTTCTGTTTAGATTTCTTGCTCACCAGCTCAATGGGCAATTAGAATTTTTCATATTGTAGATTTAAGTAATAAGGCCTTTGTTTGATGTGTTGTTGTTAAATGTGTTTTCCCAGGCTGCAGGCTCTCTGTTACTCTCTTGGCAAATTCTTTTGATCTACACAGGTGTTTTATCCCACTTGTCATTAGTGCTTCCTCTGTGTTTGTATCCTTCCTTTTTTCTTATAGCCTACATATTCCCTGAGCCAAAGTTCTTAGTTTTGTCCCAATTTCCTCATTGATGATCCCAATAGTTTGAGGTTGATTCATTTCTTTAATATATACCTTTGTCTCTTCAGATTTCTATTTCTTCCTCAATCTCTTTAGGTAACTCACCTTTATTTTTCTGAAAATAAATCCACTTAATGTACAACTACATACTTACTAGAATAAAATCATTTATGGTATTTAATTATCTTTATAATCTCTACTGATTCCATATTTATTGACACTCTCTCCCAATGTGATTTATGTGTTTTTATTGTTCAATCTCACTTACTGGTTTTTATCATTTTGCTATTATTATTTTTTTGAAGAACCAACTTTTTATTCTGTTCATTTCCTCTATACTAGCTTTGTTTTCTCTTGCAATTAATTTTATTTGGGCAGGGTTCTAAAATATTTTAGTGTGGTTAGGTGAAAGTTTACAGAGCACCCTAATTTCCCAATCAATGGTTTACATGGAGTGCCTTAAAACAGGTGCATTTTCCACAAGGCACCAGCAGTCTCTCCATTTCACCCTCTGTTCTCCATTTTCATCTACCTGGATTTTCTATACATACTTACCTTTTTGTATTTGCTTTTGTGCAATGTTTGCCTTTAGGTTTTATAAACTGATGATGGATATTCTTGGGTTTTATTTGTTACTTTATGGGACTCTGTATTGTTTAGCTCAAAGATGGTTTTTGGAAAAGGCCTTAGTCACAGACCAGAAAGATAACTTTATGGCACCTCCTTTAAAAACAAAGCACATTAACCCATAATAATTTATTAACCATCACTTTGTTAATGTCCTACATCTTCTGCTGTCTCCCTTCACCCACTTTTTGGTTGTTTGTCCCCCTGGGGGGAAGGTTAATATGTCAATCAATGTGATCAGTTTCCCACACACACCCTCCCCCTTCTCTCTTGGTATTGCTACTCTCATTATTGGTCCTGAGAGGGTTATCTGTCCTGGACTTCCTGTGTTGCAAGCTCTTATCTGTACCAGTTTACATGCTCTAGTTCAGCCGGATCTATAAGGTAGAATTGGGGTCATGATAGTGGGGTGGGGGGGTGACATTACAGAACTAGAACAAAGCTGTATGTGTAGTTGGTGCTAATTATTAAAGGTTCATGAGAAGGGAGAGAGGGGAAAATGAGGAGCTAATACCAAGGGCTCCAGTAGAAAGACAATTTTTTGCAAAATAGCAGCAGATGGACAAATGTGCTCAACTCAAGAAGAGCTGTACGAGCTCCCAATAAAATGATTTTTGAGAGAATCTTTTTTTTATTAAAAATCATTTTATTGGCGGTTCGTATATTGTTTTTCACAATACATAAATACATATACTGTGCCAAGCACCTTCGCATGTCTGCTGCTGTTATCATTCTCCAAAAATCCGTTTTTCCACTTGAGCCCTTGATATCAGCTTCCCATCCCTTCCCCTATTCCCCGGCTCTCCCTTCCCCACCAGCCCTCAATATTTTATAAATTATTATTGTTCTGTCATATCTTACACTGCCCAACCTCTCCCCAGGCCCACTCCTTTGATGCCTTTCCTCCAGATAGGAGGTTACGTGTGTACCCTTGCAGTTTGTTCCATCTCTCGACCCCACTGTGGTGGTTATGTGCTTTTGTTGATTTCATGATTGAGATGTAGGGGAGGAGTCTAGCCTGTTAATCTGGAGATAGCCATTGAGTAGCCAATGAGGCTTCTGTGTGAGCATGGCTTTCTCCTGATACATCTGGGAAATCTCGCGATATTTCCCTCATGAAGATGAGACGCTATCTCCCCAGTTGTTGGGAGTTAGTCTCAGAGATGAATCACAGACAAGACAGGATGGCAGCATCTGAGAAGCTGAAGGAGCCGGAGGAGAAGCCACATGGCTTTTCTCTAATGGAACCAGACCTCTGAAGCTGGAGAGGCCACGTGGGGACCCCGTCCAGCGATGAGTTGCTTCTGCCACCACTGGATGCTTTTGATGGACCCTGAGCCCTGGAAGCAAGGAGCCAGGGGGAGACCCCTGCCAGCGCTGGGATTCTGCACCCACTGACCTGTGACTTTGTGAGTCAGAAGGAGACATTATAGAATGGTATCGAGCATGTGGGCTAATATCAGACTTATGACTTTGAACTGGACTGGGTTGGGATGCTTTCTCAGTGTTCCATTCCTTTTGTATAGAAACCATTTCCTTATATTCGTATGTGTGCCTATGAAATTTGTTCCTTTGGTCCACCAGGACTAACACACCCACCTTCTCTCCAACCATCCAGTAGCTCCAATCTCACCACTGGCCCCAAGTGGTTCATCTGTCCTGGGTTCCCTATATCTCCAGCTCCCCTTTCTACCAGTGCATCTTCTTCAGTCCAGCTGGATTTGTAAGGTAGAGTTGGGACCATGATAGTTGGGGGAAGGAAGCCTTCAGGAACTAGAGGAAAGTTGAATGCATCATCACTGCCTCTGTTGAAAACAAAAACACAGTGAATTTTTAATGTAATTTTCCGAGAAATACTTGAAGTACACCAGATATTATGAGGAATTTTTATTTCTTTTCTATTTCCGCTGTGTTACAAATAATGATGCCCATTTATAGACTAATATCCTTTCATAGATATTTAAAAGCTTGAGAAATTGTGAGCATATTTAAAGCAAATATTTATAGTGTAAATTATCTACAGTATAATTCTCTTTAGGACAGTCTTTAATAATCTTGACAAATTTTCTGTAGGTTCTTAGAGTAATTAACAAAACTCAAATAGGCTTTTCTGAAATAAATATGTACATGTCACATATTTTTTATACATATCAGAGATTTTTAATGCATACCTGAAACTTAACAGCTACTATATATGTATGTAAACACCCCAAGTGGTATGTTTCTTTGTTAAAATGTCACTTATATATACTATATCAGTGGTACATGGCATGACAAAAAATCATGTGGTAAGGATATTTGTAAAAAGTTGGTGCCGGAGATAATTATTTTGAGATTTCTTTCTCTTCTTGTTTTTTTATTGTTGCTGTTGTTTACATTTCGTAACCACTTCATAGTCTCTATTAATAATAGTTGTATCTATATTTTTAGAGTCTTATAATTCACACAATAATCACCAAAGAGGAAACGTAAAAAAAAAAATCAAGTTTTTTTTCTGTTTCTCTTGCCACTGTGTGTGTTTGTGTGTGTGTGTATGTGTGCGCGTATGTTGACATCACTGCCGTAGTTGGAGTAAGAAACCCAGCCTTGCTCCTGGAGAGCTGCTGCTGGATTTGAACCATCAGCCCTGTGCGCCGCAGTCCCGCACACAACCACTATGCCACCAGGGCTCAGTCCACCCACTCTTTATATTTTGTGAACATTTTTTAATGCCCATATTAGTTTAAACCATGACTCACTCAAACCAGTTCCAAACTCACTGCCATCAAGAAGACACTGCTGACTGAAATGACCCTCTGTGAGTTTCTAAGACTGATCACTGTTTACCACAGGGGAAAGCCCAGTCTGCCTCCCAGAGTTTCTAGTGGTTTTGAACTGCAGACCATGTGCCTCACAGTCCAACCTAGAAACCCATATGCACCAGGTATCCCTATGACTCATTCTTTCCTTTCCTTTTTTGTTCTCTTTTGCTTTAGAAGCTCTAATGTCTTAATAAGTTGCTCATTGAGCTGCTAATTACAAAGGCAGAGATTTGACCCCACCAGTGACTCCCCAAAAGAAATGTGAGGCTTTCTACTCTCTTAAAATGTAAAGCCTCAGAAATCCAAAAAGGCCCTTCCATTGCTCTATCAGTTCTCTAAGAATCAGAATCGATGCAAAGGCAGTGAGTTTGGTTTGAGTTTGGCGTTATTTAGTATTTATTCCTATAACCCATGTCATCCATGAAATTAGCTTCCCATTCGTTTATATGAAATACTCATATTGAAAGATCTCTTTCTGCTTTTAGCTCCCCAAAGTGTATAATAACTTCGATTCATATTCTTGAGTTTTCTATACTGTATAACAGAAGGATCCAAATAAACCAGAATAAGCTGAGTTAACATTCTACCTTATACAGAAGACAACATGCTTTTCTATTTTCTTTGCCCAGAAAACTAGAGCAGGTAGACATATTAGCTTTCCATATGATATTTTGAAGCCATAAACATAAATGCCCAATAAGTAAAAGTACTCTATAATCTCTAGTTAACTGACCTTATTACTAACTTCTGATGATAATAGTTAACTGACTCTGGGCCCTGAATGGAATGATTAAAAAAGGGGGGAGGGGAAAAGAGAGGCTTATACCCAGGGCTCAAGTAGAAAATACTTGGAAATGAAGATGGCAACATGTGTACAAATATGTTTGATAAAAATGATGTATTGAATGCTATAAGAGTTGTAAGAGCCCCCAATAAAATTATTAGAAAAAATAATAATTAGATCATCAGTAAGTTTAATCCTTACCTGTTCCTCCTTTTGGAGAGCAGAGATAAAATGATGACTGAAGCTCTCATGATATATATTAATGTCTCCGTGTGAGCAGGACTTGCAACATCCTGTTTGCTCCTATCTGATTTACAACATAATAATAATAATAATAATTAATGGAATCATTAAGGGATACTTACCATGGTGCTAACCAATGAAAATTGTTTTAAATTACCTTTAGTACCTATAAATTGTTTATTTAAAATCATAGTTTTGTGATCATATAAAAATTTTAAAATTCAAGTATAGCTATTTTATAGAAAAATCAGAGAAGAAATATTCCATCAAATTAATGCTTCAATCAAAGAGGGAATGATATACTGTTATTCAGAGTCTAAAGGCTCTGAGATTTTCTTATTTCTTTCCTTTTTTTGTTGACTGTATTGCAGGGATTCTACTGCTCAAAGATGGAAAGTGAAATGAGAAATATCTGGGCATGTGTCCTATTCCTTTCCACTTTGGGCAGCTGCTCCTTTTCCCCATCTAGTGGATGGGAGTCTTGAACTCTGTAGGCCAACATTGGCCTCTGTACAGGGAGTGATCTTATCCTGTTAAGGATCTAGCTTGTATACAACAGTTTTCACTATTGAGAGACTGTCTTCTCCCTCAATCCCTCTGGTGATAATGATGTTCCACTGAGGTAAATTACTTGTCTCTGCTTGACTTTCTAACTCTTTTATCATCTGTGTAACCATTTACTTTCATTAATCCCCCCCCCACATTAGTCTTAAAGCTGCCATCTAAGTGAGATGCTAACTAAATCCACTTGGATGAAGCACATCTACATCAACCACTGAAGGATTGTAGATCATATCATATAATCAAAGATCTAAGGAGGGGAATAGTATCAGAGTCTAAATCCTGAGAATCTGGTTTGAAGAAGGCTAAGGATGATGGTGGGACGTCATGATATATTTGTGGGACCTAATTAGAAAATAGTCTCTGGTGATCACCCCCTATCCATAATAAAAGGATTAGGGGAGATTGGTTATCAAATAGAATACATTGGAGAGATGACTCTAGAAGACCAAAAAGATAAACCTGACTTGAAGGGTTAAAACCTTGTCAGTTGATCCCTTTTCTGTTAGGCCTGATCTGGTTTTCAAAATCTTCTGAATTTTGGAGGGTGATTTTTTTGTTCACATTAAGGTTTATCTCAGATGTGTTATATCATTGGAAGTCACCCTCTGAATTTTTGTTATATCTTTTTCTGTTTTTCAGTATATGAACCCAGGGTTGATGAGCCTGTAGGGACAGCAAATAGAATAAGGGTTTCTTAGGGGTGCAGTGGGATGGGGGGAAAGGGAGCTGATGTCAAAGAGTTCAGGAAGGAAAATAAGGTTTTGAAATGGATTGTGGTATCAATTGTACAAAATTACTTGATGTGATTGAATGATGTGATAATGTGCTATCTGTATTAACTTCCCCCAAAGGGTTTTGAAATAAATATAATTCCCCTATATTAAATATTAAAGTGGTTTCATTTTCTGAATTAGATAATAAAAAAGGCAGTCCTTGATTTCTCTATGTATATAAATGTGTGTTTTTATCCTTGCTTTCTTCCCTCAGTTTCAAAGTTAATAATACCTACAAAAAGACACTCTATAGATGTAAATGGGTATATATGTGTAATGTGTGTGTTAGTGCCATGAGGCCATGGCTAATCATCCAACTGTGTGAGATCTTAACTCTTGTTGTATAATCAATTGGTTTATTTATGTTATCTGTACATCATCTAAAGATACCAGTAAATCTTTCTTACCTGCATTTAAATATGACCAAATGTCCATCCTCTTTATAAACAAAACCCCCAAATACCACCTTTCAGCTATATGTCTCCCTCTAGCCTTCATCCATTTTCCTTTTTGCACAAGGTTTTTCAAAGAATAATTTTCATTTACTGCCTCTCCCTCTCACCTCCTGTTCACTTCTGAACCCACTGATTCTTCCTTCACTGCTCAATTAACTACTTTCACCCAGATTACCATCATTAGCCTCTTAACTTTAAAAAAAATCAATATGTTTAGCCTACATCTCACTTGGTCCCTTGTAGCTCTGAATCTTCTTCCCTGGGATACGTGGCAGTACCCTCTCTGGTTCATCTTCTTGACTACTTCTCAGTGTGCTTTGTAGGCTTTTCATTCTTATATGTGGAGGTCTTCCAGACTCCTCTTCTTTTCCATTTTCCTTACTCTATCCCTCCTTTCCTCACTCTCTGGATTCTTCCTGGACAATATTATGCATGCTCAAGGCTCTAATTATAATCTTGCTTCTGGCTTCCAAATTTACAGCTAGCCCAAATGCCTTGCCTCTCTTCCTGCTCCATATGTCCAAGGATAGTGCCTTCTGGTCAGCATGTTCAATAGGATAGTTCTCTTCCTCCATAAGAATATTTACAGTTTGTAGTTATTATTTTATAGAAGGCACCATCATCACCCATTAACTGAAACAAAAACTTAACATTTGCCCCAAATGTGTCCTTTCTCATACATGAAATAAACTCTCTCGATGGAATTGCTGAGTTGGAATTGATACAATGATGGTGACTGTTGAAATCAATCAGCAAGCTCCATGATCTCTTCCTCTTATATCACTCTCATCTCTCTATTCTCCCACCACCTGCAAAGTACCTGTGGAGTAGCTAGAATGTCCAGTCTTGTCTCCAATGCCAAAGATAAACCTTCACAAATTTCATCTAGTCGTGGCTATGAGATCAAATGATGATGAGCCAGCTAGAGCTTTAGAAAAGCTTTTCTTTCACTGCTTTGAAGGGGTTCTGCGACAGACAGCCCTTTTCTATGTAGGAGTGTTGCTATTTCTCGATTTTCTCTGAAACTACTCCCGTCATAAAATGAATCATGAAACAAGACAGACTGAGTGCAATGCTTGCAAAGGATAATGTAGAGGAGAATCAAAACAAAGGAAAAATGAAGAAAATAGGGTCTTTCTTGGTGCTGACAAATTTCTGTACCAAACTCTCAAACTCTTCTACTCTTACGTAATCGTTTTATACTTATTACATTGGCTACTTTTCATCAAAATATTTTTGTTGTAAAAGAAAAGGGCACAACTTTCTTGAAGGTAGTTCTAATTTTTTAAGCTTTATTGGCATATAATCTACATATCATACAATTTAAGAGTTCATTCATTAAGAAGAGTAGCATAATCATCGCCACAATCAATTTCAGAACAATTCTTTCTTATGCTTATTGGCTTCTCAGTTCCCACTGATGTATTTCAAAACAAAACAAAACAAAACAAAAAAACTTCACTACAGTTGGCTTAATGCCACCTTATAGCAGCCCTGTAGGAGAAGGTAGAACTGTCCCTGAGACGATAAGTCTTCACAGGCGTAGAACACCTCCTCTTTCTCTGAGGAGTGACTGGTGGTTTCAAACTGCTGAACTTCAGTTAGCTGCCCAATGAGTGACCACTAGCTACCTGGATTCCTACTAATCCAGCGACCGTCTCTATGGAGTTACTTATCCTGATTTTCATAGTAAGAAAGTCATAAAAGGAAAAATCAATAAGCAAACAAAAAGTGAAAAAACAGAAAAGAAAAAAAATCTATATTGATGAGAAAGGTGAAAGTAATAAAGACTTCACTTTAAAATGGTTCAAAAGGAAGATCAAGTGATAAGGTTACATTTTAACCCAACTATGTCTGCCATAAACGACTTTATAAGACTCTCTGATTAACAAGTCTATCCACATCCCTGAACTATGCTATGGCCAGAGGGGATTCAACAGGGGCTTAATCCCTACGGGGACTCTGGAACGGCATTGGGGCTTCCACTGTCATCCATAACCTTCTGCAAATCAGGTGCTAAGGATGTAAGCTCTGAAACCATTCCCTCCTTCAGATTTGCATTTTGTTATTCACGGACTTTGTATCACACAGGCTGGTGTGCTTCTTCCATGTGGACTTGGTTGACATCTCATTTGGATGGCTGCTTGTTTGAAGACTTCTCTTTAAGACCTCAGGCACTCTTCTTTCTGACAGCGGGGTACAATACAGTTTCTTCCTCATACTTGGCTATAGGATTCATTGGTATAATTATGGCTATGATGAAGTGCTAACCTCAACGTCATTGTCTATCTATGATTTATATATGTTTCTGGCTCACTTTAGAGCAGCAGTTAAATGAATCTTTCACAAGGATCACCTGATTCATAACAGTATCAAAGTTACAGCTATGAAATAGCAATGAAAATAACTTTATCATTAGGGTTGAGGGGTCACCATAACATGAGGAACTGTATTAAAGTGTTATGGTATTAGAAAGGTTGAGAACCACTGTTTCAGAGAGTTCATTATCATTTCATAATATGGAACATTGTAAATCATCCTCCTGGGTCGTAAGGCATTCTATTGGTAGTGTTATTAACTTAGCCAATGATGTAGAAATTAAAACAATTTCAAGAAAAGGAAATAATACCTGTATAAACTGGTTTTCCCCACACTATGGCTATCAGTTTGTCACACTCTACTGGCTTGTATTTTGTTGTGGTGCTGAAAGTTGTTACTGGTATTCCAAATACCAGCAGGGCTGCTCAAAGTGAATGTTTCAGCAAAAATTCCAGATAAAAATTGGACTACAAAGAAGGAATTGTCTGTCCACTTTAGAAGAATTGGTGAATGGAAACCTTATGAGTGGCATCAGAACAATGTAAGGTACTGAAGATCTAATGAGTAGAAGCTCAACATTGTCAGAGAGAGTGACTAAAGATAAGCCTCTTCGGTCGGTAGACACTCAACATATGGCTGACAAAGAACTGTCTTCTCAATGTACAGTTGTCTGTAATGGCAAGGTGGCATGAAGCTTGTGGGAGGAAAACTGTCAGGTCCTCCATTTGCTGATGAGCCACAACTCAAAATAAGCGGGAAAAAAACAGCTGAAAACATGAATTAATGATTAGAGCTTGGAATGTGCAAAAGTATGAAACTAGGAGATTGGACCTTGTTAAAAATGAAATGGAACAAAGAAAGATTGACTTTCTAGGAACTGGTGAGCTAAAATGCATTACCCATTTTGAAACAGAAAAACATGGTTTAATATGTTGGCAATGATGCAGTCAAAAGGAATGGCATTGCATTCATTTTTTTGAAAAGACATTTCATGATCTATATTGAAGTAAATTCTGTCTGTAATAAGATCATGTCTATCTACAAGAAATCCAATCAATATAACTATTAATCAAATTTATGCACCAGTCACAAAAGCTAGTGATGAAGATATTGAAAAATTCTCCCAATGTCTCCAGTCGACATTAATTAAAGTTACACTTATTATTGGCAATGGGACTGCAAAGCTGGAAATAAAAAGGAAGAGTAATTGGCAAGTATGATCTTCATCATCAAAATGAATCTGGAGGTTGTACAGTAGAATTTTGACGACCCCTAACCACTTCATCACAAATAAACTGCTTTCAACAACATAAAAGATGACAATACACATGGATTTCTCCAGATGTACACACAGAAATCAAATTGACTACATCTGTGAGAAGAAATGATGGAAAAACTCAATATCAGCAACTAACACCAGGCTAGTGTTAAAGATCATCAATTGCTCGTATATAAGTTCAGGGAGTTAATGAAAATTGAAATAAGAGCACAAGAGCCAAAATACAATGTTGGAGATATCCCACATAAATTTAGAGAACATCTCAAGAGCAGATTTGATGTATTAAGCACTGATGACAGACTTTATGAACTGTGGGATGGCATCTAATACACCATAGATGAAGAAAGCAAGAGGTCATTAAAATGCCAAAAATAAAAAGGAAAAGTCAAAGTGAATGTCAGAAAAGACTCTGAAACGGCTTTCCTTTTTTAAATATTAAATCATTTTATTGGGGTTTGTAAACTCTTATCACAATCCACACATGCATCCACTTTGTCAAGCAGGTTTGTACATTTGTTTCCCTCATCATTCTCAAAACATTTTCTATCTATTTGAGCCCCTGGTGTCCACTCTTCATTTTTACCACCATTCCCACCACCCCCTTCCCATGAACCCTTGATACTTTATAAATTATTTTTATTTTGTCATGTCTTACACCATCCGACGTCTCCCTTCATCCCACTTCTCCACTCTTCATCCCCCAGGGAGGAGGTTATTTGTAGATTCTTGCGATCTCTTCTCCCTTTACTACTTTTAATAATAGAGTAGCATGGGAAATAGAAGAAATTATGAAGTCAAAGAGTTGAACATAATATTTCAAAGGACAACTCAAAAAGAAACAGTAAATTATTATAATGAAATGTGCAGCAATGCAGAGTTAAAAAACCAAAAGGGATGGACATGCTCAGCATATATCAAGCTGAAACACCTGAAGAAAAAATTCAAGCCTCATGTTGCAACATTAAAAAATCCCTTGGGCAAAATATGCAGGAAGCCTCCAAAAAGATGGTATTTCTTTAAACCCCAAGGAAATACATAATACAATATGAACAGACATATGCATACCTATTGTTATTGTAGAAATTTCCATAAGAGCAAAATATGGAAACAGCCCTATGCCCCAGTTATACAGAAATGGATAGACCAACTCTGATACATTCACACAATGGAAAATTATGCCTCAAAAAATGACAACTATCTGAAACATCTCAAGATCTGGACAATGCTAGAGAATATTATGACTAACAAACTTAGATCTTACAAGTATCAATATTTAATAGCACCATTATTATAAGGAAAAGCACATAAAATGTGTTGTACATCAAAACACATGACTCTGATAACTACAGGGAGGTCAGAGATGGGGGTGGTAACAAGGAGAAAGAAAAGACAGTATACTGAGGAGGGAGGGAGAGAAGGAGGGAATTCGGTGGGGAGAGAACCACAAATACGGAGAGTTTAAACAGATATTGTTGTTCATTTCTTGAGACGGGCTGTGTAAAATATATACAATATTTTTCTCTTTAAAAAATCTCCAGATTCCTTAGTGGTCTGAGTGCCTGAAAACAAACAAACAAAAATAAACCAAAGAGCATTTCTAATCTTTAATGACATGCAAATTCATCTCAAGCAAAACAAAATGGAAAAAATAGAAGATGGAAAGAACACACAGTGACTGCACCAGAATGAGCCAGTCATAATTCCATCATTTCAAGAAAGAGGACCCAATAGATGGATCAAGTTATACAACACTATCATTGATATCACCTGTGAGTCTGATTTTACTGAAGAGCATCCAAACAACTGTTGCAGCAGTACATTGAAAAGGAGCAGCCAGAGGTTCAGGTTGGATTCAGAAGAGGACGCGTAAAGGGATATGGTGGCTAAAATGATATGGATCTTTGCTAAAAGCAGAGAGTATCCCCAAAAGTTTCCTTATGTTTTATTGATTATGCAAAGGCATTCCTCTGTCCGGTTCATAGCAAACTATGGGCAGTCTTGAGAAGAATGAATTATGAAACATTTCATTGGGCTTATGGGGAACCTGTACATGGATCAAGAAGCAATTCTGTGAACAGAACAAGGAATATTATATGGTTTAAAATCAGGGAAGATGTGTGTCAGGGTTGTTCTCTCACTTTACTTGTTTCATCTTCGTGCTGAGAAAATCAGCCAACAAAGTCATATTGCATGAATGAGATTGCAGTCTCAGGATTTGAGGAAGATTTATTAACAACCTTGGATATGCAGGTGACATAATCTTCCTTTCTGAAAGCGAGGAAGACTTGAAATGCTTCCAGTGAAAATCAAGGGCTGAGTCCTGGTGGGGTAGTGGTTGTGTGCAGGACTGCGGCCCATTGGGTTGGTGGTTCAAATCCAGCAGCAACTCTCCAGGAGCAAGGCTGGGCCTCCTACTCCACCAGAGGGCAGTGATGCCCCCCAAAAACCAAGCCAAACAAAAACACAAAACAAACCAAAAAATTGTTTAAAGCAAATCAAAGATCACAGTCTTCAGTATGAAGGACAATTCAATGTAAAGAAAACAAGAAGTCTCACAGGCAGACCAATAAATGACATTATGAAAACTGGAGAAAAGATTCCATTTTCAAGGATTTTATCTCGCTTGAATGTTCACTGAAGCAGCAGTCAAGAGATGAAAGGACATACTGGAAGGGGTAAACCTGCCGCACAGAATTCTTTAAAGTGCTAAAAATCAAGTCCACGGAGACAGTTCTACTTTGTGCTGTACGGTTTCTATGAGTTTCCCAAAAGTCAGTAAGTCACGAGGTTTAGAACAATACTGTTTCACAGCAGCTGATTTGTGTGTGTGTTTTCCCTCTGCGTCATCTTGTGAAACTGGAACCCAGCTGAGGTGAGGCCTACTCGGCTGAAGTGGTCTCTAAGGTAAACAAAGAAGGAGGTGATATAAGGTTCATGGATACAAGGCAGGCTCACTACCCGGTTGCTTGGGAGACCAAACTGAAGGACATGACCTGAGAGCAGAAGCTTGCCTTTATCTTGGTGTTCATCCTTATATTAGCGTACTTCAGCAATAGTTTTCCTTTTGTGATTAGCTATCTTCACTCAATATAATCTATCCATGTCATAGGTGTTTTAACACTTCTTTTTTTTTTTTAGGGATGCGTAGTATTGCATTTTGTGTGTGTGTATACCAGAGTTTCTCTTTTTTTAATGCTAGTTCATAGAAAAATTTTAAGTCATTTTATTGGGGTCTTGTGCAACACTTAACATGATCCATACATACATTTATTGTATGTCGGTCACATTTGTACATTTGTTGCCCTCATGATTCTCAAAACACTTGCTTTCTACATAAGTCCTTGGTATTAGCTCCTCATTTTCCCTCTCCCTCCCCTTTCCCTTCTCCCATATGAACCCTTGATAATTTATAAATTATTGTTATTTTGTCAGAACTTACACTGCCCGATGTCTCCCTTCACCCACTTCTCCATTATCCATACTCCAGTGAGGAGGTTATACGGAGATCTTTATAATAGGTTCCTGCTTTCTACCTCATCTTCCCTTCACCCTCCTGATATCACTACTCTCTCCAGCAGTCCTGAAGAAATCATCTGTCCTGGATTCTCTGTGTTTCCAGTTCCCATCTGTACGAGTGTACATCCTTTGGTCTAGCCAGATTTGTAAGGTAGAATTTGGATCATAACAGTGGTGGGGTGGGGGGAGCATTGAGCACCAGAGGAAAGTTGTATATTTCATCATTGTGACAGTGCACTCCGACTGATTCATCTCTGCTCCACAACTCTGTGATGTCCACTAACTATGGATGGGCTTTGGGACCCCAATATGCACCCCTCCCACTCATTTACAATGTTATAATTTTTAGTTCTTTGATGCCTGATACTTGATCCCTTTGACATCTCATGGTCACACAGGCTGGTGTGCTTTTTGCTTATGGGCTTTCTTGCTTCTGAGCTAGGTAGTTGCTTGTTTACCTTGAAGTTTTTAAGACCCCAGACACTATATCTTGAGTTTCTTCATTCATTCTTCTATTAATGGGCATTTTAACACTATGTAGCTTCTTGTTTTTGTGAACTGTGCTGCAATTAACATGGAAGAGTATATGTCTCTTCATATACTGTCACCTATTCTCTGGGATATATCACCCAGTAAATGTATTGCTGGCTCATATTTCTATCCCAGTTTTTCAGATAGTACCATATCACTTTTCACAATGGTTGTACATGTTTACAAGTCCAGAAACATTAACCTGGGTTTTAAAAACGATCATGATCTTTCTTCTTTGCTCAATTGAAAACATTTTGCCATTGGTTGCATACCTTTTATCAGTCATGATGTTCCAAATAGTTCACCAAAAGATAAAACAAACAGTAGAAACACCGAGGTCAAATAAATTCTACACTTTATATGAAAACAATCAGTTGAGAGTAATTTAGAAAACCACAAATTGACTGAAAGATATTATAGAAGAGGAAACTGAAGCTCACTTATTAAAGTCATAGTCTGTATTGCTGGTTTTCATTGTCTGAGGGTATACAGAGCAGTCAAGATATGAAAAAATGTAAATAAATATGTTGAAATTTTTGAAATTGGTCAGGGGTAAGATGAAAGATTTAAACATTTCTTTCACTGGAAACACAGGACTCCAAGAAAGATAAATCCCTCAGGACCAATAATGAGAGTAGCAATACTAGGAGAGTAAGGGGAAGACAATGGTTATGGAGAAAGGAGATCACAATGATTATGTGAGACAGGGTTGTCTAGAAAAGCAAAACTAGGACACTAATAATCATATATATTTATATAAATAGATCTATAACATAAGAAATAAAGTCAATTCATGTATAAAGCAATACAAATGACTTGATGCAAATCATTTCCATGAGACAGAGAATGCACCGGCAGTCCTTTAAATTTTAAGGGCCACTAAGCAGTCCTCTGTAGAGCAATTCAGGCTATCCAGCCACAGACAGCAAACAGCAAAGCAGGTCACCAACAGTCAGCCAGATGACAGGGTCCAAGTGTTCCCAGCTTAAGAGCTGTATATTCCAGTAGCGTGGTGAAGCAGGACTTGAAGGAACCTCGATTTATGACAACACGGTCCATGGTTAGGTGTCCCAGGGGTAGTTTAAGTTGCAAATGGAGAGACAGAACAAGCAATGCAGCCACACACTGGTCCAATGATCAAAGATCAAGAGACTAGAAAGGCAAGGCTCGCCACACCATTTATCTCTCTGCCCTTCAGTTAATCCCACATGTGTCCATTGGACATGCCGGCACAATAAACCTGCCTATCACAATAAACCTGCCGGCACAATAAACCTGCGATCGACATGTAACCTCCTCTTAGGGGGATGGACAACAAAAAAAAGTGGGTGAAGGGAAGCATTGGTCAGTGTAAGACACGAAAGAAAATCAATTTTAAAGAGTTCAAGGGTGGGGAAGAGAGAGGAAAAATGAGGAGCTGA
>PVJH01015253.1:0-54189 GCA_004026705.1 Nesogale talazaci
GAACTCTGAAAAAGTCACTAAAGTAAAGCTTCATATCAAACAGTTTAGTTGTATAGCTTTGTGGTAGTGATATAATTGGGTGTCAAATTTGAGGATTCAGAGTAAAAGGGTGGGATCTAGCCTGTCAATAAGGTAGTAGCTTGATGACCTTACTTGGAGCCACTAAGGAGATAGTTAGCTCACTGAAGACAGGAAAAATGCTCATTTCCTGTGAAACATCCCTGTGGAGAAGACACATGGAGAGAAACTGATGGATCCAGATCTCTGGAGCTGGAGAAGCCACAGGGAGACCCCTGCCTGGGCTAAGATGCTTATATTGCCATTGGATCCACCATACTTTCCACCCTCTGGCTTGTAATCTTCCAGCATTTGGTGTCATTACGTGTGTTTCATGAGTCTGAAGAGGATTTATAGATTGGTATTGAATATATGGGCTAATCTAGACTTGATCTGGAATGGACTGTGATGTTTTCTCAATATTCAACTGCTCTCATATATGAAGTTCTTTCTTATACACATATAAGTGCCTATGAATTTGTCTCTCTAGTTTATCCAGACTAGCACAAGTACTTTTATAGGTGACTAGCTTTTTTTTCATAGCTGCTTTCATGATTTTCTTTTTTTCTTCAAAATTGGCTAGCTTAACTATTATATTCCTTGGGAAATTCTCATGGGGAATCAGTCTAGCTGGTTTCCTCTGTTCTTCCTGGCTGGCAGCCTGATTACCATTTATTAAGTTTGAGAAGCTTTCCAGTCCCTTGCTATTTTTGTTGTTGAATTATTCATTGTGTCTTGTTCTGACAGTCCAATTTTTTTATTGTTGTTCCTCTTCAGAGCATCTGACATTGTTCTCAGGTTTTCTTCAGCTTCTTTGATTAGCCTCTTTGACGGTTTCTCCCATTTCTTGAAGCCTGCCTGGTTATTCTCGAGGACACAGGTACAGTTCTCTGCTTCTTCTAGCTTGTTAACTGGTTATTTGCTTTTGACACCTTGTTTCTTAACTCTTGTATTTCCCTTTTATGGATGACCTTTATTTCCTCTACCATTCCATCCTTTTTCTGTATTGCTTCCCTCATATCCTGTATTGCTCCAAACAACATTCTAAAGATTTCGTTCTATGGTAGTACAACTTCTGCTTCTTCTAGTCATGTCACGAGATTTGGGGCTTCCTCTAATATTGCAATTTGTTCCTCCTGTTTTGGCTGTCATTGTTGATGGCTGCTCTCTGTGTTGTTTTGGAGGAGCCTAGCACCATTTTCCAGGAAGTCAAAGAGCCCTTGGCACTCTCTTTCTGAAGTTTGTAGCAATGGTTGGGTGGGTGGCCGATAGCCATTTGCAATGGGAGATCAGAGAGGAGGAGGGCTCTGCTTGTTAACCTCATTTTACTTAGACATCTATTTGGAGGACAGGCCTGGTAGCCCTCTCAGGGAGCACGGCAAGGCCCTCGCAGGCAGTGAGGGTAGCACTGTGTGTGTGGTTACTGGACAATGGTGAGAGAAGCTTCCTGACACTGCAGTAAAAGCTCTCCTCCAACAGCAATAAAAGCCCGTCTGCCACAGGTGGAGGTACGGGATTAACATTAGAAAAGCCCCGCTGCCACGGGTAGGGGTACTGGGTGAAAGTAGAAAAGGCTCCACTGCCATGATTTTGGCATTCTGGGCCAAGGCTGGAGAGTCGCTGCTTCTGTGGATTGTGGTGCCAAGCCCAGGTGAGAAAGGCCCCACTATCAGAGGTACCAGATGACCAGGGGAAAAGCCTCATTGTTGTCACTGGCTGTGAGGGACAAAGGTGAGGAGCGGGCCCTGGACAGGTCTGCTGGACAGGGTTCCAGTCACAGTAAGAAAAACCTCACAGCTGCAGAGTGGGGTATCAGGCAATGATAGGGGCAGCTGCAGCAGCAACTGGTGAGGGTGCTAAGCTACAGTGGGAGAAGTCACCATAGCCGCGGGGTGGGGGGGTGCTGGGCAGATTGCAGACTGTGTCTAGCCAGGACCTCTGGAGCGTGGCAGTTTTATCTCTGACACATGGCAGAGAGTGCTGTGGGAGAACAGTTGTGGTCTGGTGCTCCAGCTGCGATTGTGGGGGGCTCACTAGGACAGCTGTTTAGCTCTGAGTGTGAAGATCAAGTTGTGGGTGGCCAAATGGCAGGTGTAGGGAGCGAGGGAGGGGGCAGAGTATGTGGTAGTACAGCAGGCATGGGCTAGGGAACCCCTGGGGCCAGGTCATGGATCGCCGGGGCTTCAGATTGAGGATACCTCCCAGATCATCATAAGTTTTTTCCCTTACCCAATTCCCCCCACTCCATCTCCTGGACACGAGGTTCACTGATGGCCATGGAGTTCCCAATGTGGGCTGCTTACTTCGGTTGTATTGTTATATCGGACTAAATATTATCAAAGTTGTCATATTTCCTATTAGAAAATATTGGCATTTATTCTATGTAAGTGCTGAGAAGTTCAATAAACAATTAAGATTAAAAACAAAGAAAGAAATTCAAAAGTTTCTAACCATCCAATTGATTCTGACTTCTTGGACAGTGTTGAACTTCCTCTATATGTTTCCAGGGCTAAATCTTTACTGGAGTAGAAAGACTCACTTTTCTCCCTTGGAGTGATTGGTGGTTTCAAACTGGATCTTGCAGTTAGCAGCCCAACACGTGACCCACTATGATACTAGGTGCACTTAAAAGATAGAAGATAATTTTTAAACTAAACTTATTTGACTCATTTTATTTATTTTAAGAGCAAAATCATAAATAAAACTACTCATATAACAGTGAAAATGAGAATAAAATTTAATTATTATTATACAATAATAATTTTGTCCCTAAGTAGTAAATGAGAAACTCATATAGTTCTGGGTCTTAAAAGAATTAAAATTTTTCTCCTATTATAACTTCTTAATCTATTGAACGTGAAGCACATACTTCATATTATGTAGAAACAGATGTGTTCTACGTGGTGATTTTTGTGATATATGTTTTATGATGTATCATAATTTTATTCAAAAAGCATGGAAAACTTCATTGAACCAAAATATAAATATATGAAGTATTGTTTCTCAATATAGTCTTCATTTAAGCCTATACACTTCGAAAGGATTTGTTTCCATCTCTGACCCTTCATCCTTGAATTCTGCACTCTTCCATTTATACATTTGGGCATCACTGGGTGACTCAAATTATTAAATTTTCTTGCCTAAAAGAAAACTAATAAGTAAGACAAAAGATGTGGTGCTATTTATTTCATCTTCAAGGTCACTTATTCTTTATTTGGTCTACTCAAATATGTACATGAACCTTTCTATTGTAACTAGAGAATTATGATTATTTGTAACTCAAGAATTCCAAGTTTCTTTATATAGTGTTATAGTTTAATGGATGAGGCATGATCATTATTATATATATATTTAAGTCAGAAGTTCATTTATTTCTTTGAACATGCATAAAATAACTGATTATGATGGCTGAATTGTTAAGTATAATATCTAGAATTTTTCAAGAATAGTTTCTTTAGATTGTCCTCTCCATGTCACTCTGAAAACCTTGTGGATAAGTCATATATCCAATGCCATTGATATAATTTTGATTCATAATGATGTGTAAGGAATTCCAAGTCTTTAACTCTTTGAGATGATAGACAGTCTCATCTTTCTCTCATAAAGCAACTGGTAGTTTTGAATTGCCAACCTTGTGTGATCAGCTTATCATATATTTGCATATTTTATAAAGTTTTTTGTTTTAAAAATGAACATTTTAGCTATTGCAATATGCCCAATCTAGAACTCAGATTTCCCTCAATATCCAGGATTTGTTGTTTTCTGTAAGCTATTGTTTTTTTCTAAGCAAATGCTGTAAAGTTTGTATTCTGTATTTTGTGTACCTACTGAAATACCAGCTTCTTATTTAAGCAAAATAAAGGTTTTATTAAATACTTAGTTTTTATCCACTTTGCCTTTTCAGTAACTTTTCTTTATTCAAGTAAAGAGCTAGGCAATATTGAAATCACGTCTTGGTAATTGTTTGTTTCCTATAATAAAAAAAAGATTTATGGATCTATGTCTTTTATTCCAACCTCACTATTCTTGTCGCTGTTAGGCTCTGACTCATTGAACATACATAAGAACAAAAACAGAACATTACCCCGTCCTCTGCTGTTCTCACCATTGTCCCCATGCTTGCGCCCATTGTTGCAACCTCTGTGTCACTCCATCTTGGTGAGAATCTTCCGCGTTTTTTTGCTGCCACTCTACCACACATGATGTCCTTTTCCCATAACCAATTTCTCCTGATAATATACCCAAAATATATGAGACAAAGTCTCAAAAATTGCCGCTAGGATCATTCTGATTGACCTTCTTCCAAGACAGATTTGTTGCCTCTTTTGGCAGTCTATGGTCCCATCTATACTCTTCACGAGCACCATAATTTAAATGCACTGATGCTTCTTTCTTTTCTTTTAAAAAAAAGCTGTTTAGTTATTTATTTGGGGGGGGGGCATGACTGCCCTCTGGTGGAAGTGGGAGGCCCAGCCTTGCTCCTGGAGAGCTTCTGCTGGAATTGAACCACCAAGCCCGCAGGCTGCAGTCCCGCACTCAACCACTACGCCACCGGGGCTCAGTCCTGATTCTTTTTTAATCTTCCTTATTTAATGTACAATTTTCACATGCATGTGAGAGAATTAAAAATACTATGACTTTCATCCAGAGCACCTTAATTCTCAAAGTAACATTTTTCAATACTCTAAAATGATCTTGTGCAATAAATTTACCTAATGAAATGTATTTTTATCTCTTGTGTGATGCTTCCATGAACATTGATTGTGAATCAAGCAAGACAAAGTTCTTTGAAAAGTCAACCTTTACTCTGTTTATCAAAATGTTGCATATTAATTCAGTTGTGAAAAAAGACTACTCAAAGCCCTATTCTTAGGATTTGGAATATTCTAAGTGCTAAGAGGCTTCTTCTACAAACCAGTCCTCAAGATGCACATTTTTAATTTATACATGGCTTGGAGTTCAATCTGTTCCTCCAGAAAGGAACAGCTATCACATTCAGATTCACCACTCACTTGGCTGCAGCATATTAGAGCCTTTTAGAGTAAGTAGATAATTCTACTTTAAACCACATTGTGATTTCCCATCTGTTACATTGTGTATTTTCCACTCTGCATCTTGAATTTTTAAGATGAAAATAGTTTGAATAAAAAATACCCATTATGAAATAAAATATTTATAAATTTGAGAAGATCATGATGTTCATGAATATTTAAAATAGATTTATAAAAATAAAAGAAATAATAACTTTGGTCTTCATTTCAGCTTTGTAGAAGTTTTTCTTCATTGGCTCTTTAATAATAGAAGCTATTAATTGGACTGTTCAGGATCCAGTGGGCTATGACATTAATGCTCACAGCCTTATATGTTGGTGGTCTTTGTTAAACCTTGGGAATGCAGTCAATTAAGATTATAATTACTTCAATACCATCAGTTTGAAACCACAAACTCTCTTTCAGAGAAAGATGATGCATCTTTCTCCTATAAAGATTTACAGACTCAGAAGACCTCAAAGACAGTTCTATTCTTCCCTGAAAAGTCATTCTAAGTCACAATTGACTTGATGGCAGAGTGTTTTGCTTTGTTTTAATAAATAAATAAACAAAACCTATTGCCATTAAATTCAGTCTGACTCAGAGCAGCCACCTTTGTGCACTATTTGGTTTTCTTGGCTACAATCTTTATGGAAACAGATTGCCAGACCTTTCTTGCGAAGCATCATTGGGACGGTTTGAATGGCCACATTTAGTCAGGTGCAAACCACTTGTATCACCATGAAACTAATAGAGAAAAAATATTATCATTTCTTAAATATGTGAGCAGCATGTGCTCCCACTTCAAATAACTCTATAAAACTGACTTCTCACTCAATCAACCGAGAGTGTTAACTATGAATTTATACAAAATCAGGGCCATTTTTACTCCAAGTACACTTGCTCTTGGAATGCAGCCACTAAGTTATGATTCCTCACATACAAAAGGAGAACATGGGGAGGCTCAGTGACAAGTTATATGAAAAAGAAAATTTGAAATGAATCTATTCCCCAAATTTTAAATATTTCATGTGATTATCTCAACAGTGTGGAACAGAGACATGCCACTCCTAATATGCCCTATCCAATATTTTTTCTAACAGAAAGTGATCATAATACATATTTGTTTTATGTCATTAATTTTGGGGATAATTTTCACAAAGGCAGACTGGGTTGATGAGGGAAATGAAGATTTATAGTCTCAAATCTTTTTTATACACATAGACACCCATATGTGTACAAGAAAGAGCTTTGTATACAAGAGCAATTGAATATCCAGAAAACATCACAGCCCAGTGCAGATCAAGCCCATAAGTCTGATATTAACCTATATGTCTGATACCAATCTATAGATTCTTCTTCAGACTCAAGGAACACATACAATGACACCAAATGCAGGAACATCACAGGTCAGAAGGTGGAATATGTTGTGGATCCAGTGGCAGTGTATGAATCTCAGCACTGGGGTGGGTCTCCACATGGCTCCGCCAGTTCCAGGGCTCCAGTGTCGCTCCATGTGCCTTGCTATCAGGAATACGACTGCTTCAGAGCTGTTGTTTCAAAGAACAACAAGTTTCTATTACATGTTCCTTCTCCAGTCCAGTCAGAACCCAAGGCGCAAATTTCCTAGCTATCCTTCTCATTCCCAAATTTTCTGTTGAAACTTGCTGAACTGAGCTCCAAGATTGTCCAGGTAATTTCCCCATATCTTCAATGATTGATGCTAGGTCTCTGAGCACAAGTGCATGAATTTTGTCGATGAATTTTTTTGGCCTGTTCAGAAGTTTACAGATGTTCAGAACATTGACATTTTACCTCTTTTGAAATGAGAATACCACTCATACACTTGAGCTTTTCCCATAATGCTGTCGTTGTAAGCTGTATTCAACATCACAAACATTTCTGCAGCATTTTTTTCCAAGCAGAAAACAAAATTACACAACTACTCACTGTTCTCTTAAAGTGACTATCACAAAAAATGAGGTTTGAGTGAAACTTCTCTTACAAAAAGTTCACTGTGACTGGAGAGAACCTTTCCAGGTGACTTCCCTGGGTTCACTAACTCAGAGTGCATTGTTCTATGCTTGCCTTGGGGGGGGGGGGGGTAAGTGCATTCTATGGAAGTTCAGCCTTGCAGAGAAGGAGCACATAGGAGTGTGATGAAGTAATGCTGTAAACATCTTCCTCCAAACTTACATCTGTCATCCACTTACACTTAACCCATAGACGAGGACCTATCTCCTGCCTCTTATTTACAACTAGCTTGAATAACTGTAACTTGTAAGGAAAAAAATGTAAATTTTGAATAAAATAAAACATATTGTTGTTAGTTACTGACACGTCTATTTTATTCTTGGCAAGAAAGACAGTAGAACTGCATCTATCATGTACAATTAGAAGTATAAGAATATGAGGCTCAATGATTTAAAGTATTAACCTCAGTTAATATTATCTATATGCCAGTTGGTCTTATAATAAATTGACCCAAATTATTTAAGAACCCTTATTCTATTATCAATATTTATATTTAGCACATTATTTTTAACTGATAATAACAGAAAAAGCATATAGATTTAATGTGGATCTGCCATTTTTATTTTATTTTTATTTGGGGGGGGCATCACTGCCGCCTGGTGGTGGGGGTAGGAGGCCCAGCCTTGCTCCTGGAGAGCTGCTGCCGGTTTTGAAGCTCCAACCCAGTGGGCTGCAGTCCCGTGCACAACCACTACACTACTGGGGCTCAGCCCTGCCATTTTTATTAAAAAATAAGCTAGTCTTTTCCATCTTCAGCCATGTCCCTTAATATACACTCAGATGACCACCCTAATTAGCCATTTTGATTTAATATTTCTCTTATTACCCTTTAGCCAGAACACATAATAAAGTAGAAATTCCCTTTGGATTTTTCCAATTAGTGGAATCAATAGTAATGTAGGACTAGTTTTTTAATAAATCACTTTATTGGGGACGCACACTTCACTTATCACAATCCATATTATGTCAAGCACCTTTGCACTCCCACAGCCATCATCATTCTCAAAGCATTTGCTTTTCTACTTGTGCCCTTGACATCACCGATTTCAGCTTTTCCCCTCTGTTCCAACTCCACCCTCCCTCAGGAACCCTTGATAATTTATAAATTATTATTATTTTGTCATATCCTACACTGCCTAACATCTCCCCTCATCCACTCCTCCGCAGTCTGTTCTCCAGAGAGGAGGTAATATGTAGATCTTGTAATCAGCTCCCTTTTCTATCCCACTTCCCCTCCACCGTTCTGGTATCTCCACTGTCACCACTGGTCCTCGGGGGTTTATCTGTCCTGGATTCCCTGTATTTCTAGCTTCCATCGGTACCAGTGTACTCTAACTGGATTTTAAGGTAGAATTGGGATATAATAGTTGGGGAAGAAAGCCTTTAAGAACTAGAGGACAGTTGCGTGTTTCACTGTTATTTCACAGTGAAATAACTGACTGGCCCATCTCCTCTTCACAACCTTTTTGTAAACGGATGTCCAATCACCCACAAATGGGCCTCAAGTCCCTACTCTTCATTTGTAGTGATGTGATTCTTGTTCCTTGATGCCTCATACCTGCTTCCTTCAAGCCCTTGTGATCACACAGGTAGATGGGTAGGACATTCATACAAATGAAATAGCAAAGTTAACTTTCAAAAGATGAGAGAACCTGTATGTATTCTGATTTGCTGTTCTTGTTCATCTCCCCTTCTATGCTGTCTTCATTTAATCATAGCATTTGCTTCTATTAGATTTGTAATGTTGAATCTAGAGTTTTTAACTTTTCAACTTATGCATTTGTAGTTAGAGCAAAATAACTGTCTTCTTTGTCCCAAGTGTGAATTAATACACAGAATGCAGGGCATGATGAGAATAAACAACAGCATAATGAAAAAATGGCTATTCATTTGGGGCAGAGATTTTTAAAATGTCACATGAATGATCTGTAAACAGTAATAGAACAAAGTTTGTATCCGAAAAAGATTTGCTCCCTTTAGAGTTGCACAGCATTTTTGAAAATTAAGAACAGAATTTGTGAATTTTATTCATGCCACCAACATTTAAGCAACTTCTAATGTGTGAGATCTGTGCTAATGAATTCTGTAGTGTTGCCGTCAACTTTATCAAATGAAAAAACAAATGCAAATTTGCACTTAAGAATTTGAAACATTTAAAATAAAGATTGCTACTGTAAAAATAATTTTGCATATTTGGTTCATTTATATGTTAATTTCCTGTTGTGATTGTGAAAAATATGGTTTAAATTTGGTGTGAGCCTAATATTATGAAATACATTTTTAAATGCTATAATTGCATCACATTTTCTCCTACATTTGTTGTTGTTGCTGTATTTTTATTCAATATGCATCCAGTGGGAAAGGGAGCTGAAGACAAAGCTCTTATCTTTGAACCAAAAATGTGATGATTCAATTAAAACCTCAAACCTGTAGTAAGAATTAGCAGTGTGCTTCAGTAAACACTTATGGACCATTTGGGACACTTCTACTCTATCTACGGGGTTTAGGTTCCCAAACTAATTTGGCCTAACTAATCTCTCCTTTCAGGGGGAAAAAAAGCAACTCAGGTCCTCTCTGTAGTTTAAGATCTTTTCTATGACAGTCTGAAAATATAGGATAAAGTCTAGGTCTGTTTTTGCATTCTCTCTGAATTGGCCCAGTGCCACCTAGGTGTGATACTACCAACTTGGGAAACAAGCAATATTTGCCAAATAGTGTTGACAATGATGTGACAGGACTGGGGAATATGAATATGTTAGCCTAATATGAGAAAGATTTTTTTGAATGTATAGTACATACATAAGATTTTCTCTCATCACACCTTTAAAGCAAATTTAAGCTCTCACCTATCCATCTAACTTCATATAACCTGAAATGTCTTGAAGCACCCCTATTATGACAACTCTCTTTCTACGATATTCTTTTTTAATTTGTTGAACTCATCACCCACCAAATATTGCACTGAAAAGAGGAACACTGGGGGAAGATGGCAAGTCAGTGACACATGCCAGGTGGACTCGGTGAAAATCAGCCCAGGAGAGTTGCTAAGTGGGAAATTCAACCCTACATGGTGGCAGGAGGAGCTTCATAAAGGTAAGTAGGCACGGATCCACAAGGTTTTGTGGGACTGTGGGCTTTGGGCTTACCACAGTGAAGGCTGCCTAGAGTTTGACCCTAGCCCCGCCACTGTTTCTGCTGGAGCCAGGATCAATTTAAGTCGACACAGAGGTTTTATCTTAAGCGAGCCACAACTTGCCACCAGAACGAGGCAGGGATTAAACCCTTGTAGACCCACAGTGAGGTGCAGGGGCTCAGAAATACAGTTAGCTTTGGTTTCCTTTCTTCTCTTTACCCTCCAACAGTTTCAGTGGACTTGTTTCTTGGGTGTTTGTCATCTTGGTCTCTTCCATTTTCTCTCACACTCACTGTGGACCTCCAGACCACTCCCCTTAGCCTAGGGCGATGACACCAGCTACCCCCAGCTGGGTAAGCCCATGCATGTGCAGTGTAGCCTGAAGCAGGGAAAATCCATCTACCCTCCACCAGGAGATATTCTGCTCAACTTTCCCCCTGGGAATTTGTGCCTGTGTGACTGCGGGAGCTCTTTTTTGTATTCCATGGTCTACCTGATTGAGGGAACTTCCTCCCACCTGCCTTAATGCCTCACACAGCCTATGGCTGCTCAAGCAACATGCGCCAAAGTTTCACGTAGGTGTGGGAACCAATGCCCAACCTCTGCAGGGATCTACATGAACAGGGCAAGTCCACTGACCATTCATCATGCTCTGCACAAAAACAGGCCACCCACCAGCCTTCTGTGGCACTCCCTTTGTCGCAGGCACCCCTGTGCGCCTCCTGTGGTGACCCAAGGTGCCGTAGGCCACACTATCACAGCTTCTAATGAGACCACGCATTACAGCATATTCCGTGTGGATTTCCAACAATCCAACAAGTGTTCTCTGAAAGGTCCATCCAAATTTCTCTCCATATAGCAGAATACTGGCTGACCCAGGGAAAGAATGAAGGCACAGGGGGGTAAAGTAGTAAGACAATTGCAAAGGGAAATTAGTCAAAGGAAGTTAGAAGATGATATATCCATCTTTCTATATAAATATACATAAAATCATTATTGTGCTGGCTTTGTCTTTTCTAGAGAACCCTGTCTAGCATAATCAGAGACAGAGCTTTCAGCATCGCAGTGACTCACAAGCAACCACAGTGTGACAAACTGACAGACACGTGGCATATTTTACATATATTACATATTTTATTTATATACTTATGTGGCCAGTATAGTGGGTTAATATAGATTATATCATATCAGTTATAAAATATCAATTAATATAATTATATAAAATTAAACTACCCAAAATTAATAGAATTATATAAAATTAAACTATCTAAATGGGTAAATTTACATCTGTGAATTATCTATCATTTTATAAAAGATAGGATAGTCTTGAGATGTTAAGTATAGCATATAGACAGACAACAATGATCTGAAATATTACATTAAAATTATCTGTAAATACAAAGGTTTGGAGAGCTGAGGATATAAGTGAGTGCCATCTTCAGTAAGTGTTGGAGAAAGACGTCCTTTCTTGAGAAACTACTTAGGGCGCTGAGATTAATTCCAGCCTTAAAATTCTTGAATTTTCTTTCCATGTATATCTTCTCTTTGTTCTCCTTTCTTCTCCTACAGTTCCATTTGCATGCATCGTTGTTATCATCTCATGATTCTTTAGTATTCTGGCTTGTTTTGTTCACAGTTTTTTTCACTTTTTGCTTCAGTTTGAATAGTTTCATTAATTGATTTTCACTGATTCAGTGAGCCTAAGTTCACGGATTCTTTTCAGCATGTCAAATCTACCAGTGAAAAGTTGAAATTTTCTTCAATATGCTGAAGAAAACGACTTCACTGTTTATTCTTCCTTTCTAACTATTTTATTCTCTAGCTCCTGATTGGACATCTATTTCTTCAGCTTTACGGCAAACACTTGAATATAGTCTTTATGTACCCTTCGAAAACACACAAACAAACCTGCAAACTTTGCTATTCGTCCATCATGATTCATAGTGACTCTACAGGATAGAAGGGAATAGCCAGGAGTGCAAGATTCTGTGTCTTTCTTCTTTTGACAAGTAAATTAGTGAAGCCATGCACAGAAACCTTTACTATCACAACTCAGGGTTACTAATTGATTCTTCACCCTTGTACTTCTTTAAAAATGAAGGTAGGTTGTCAACCAAGAACACATTAAAGAAAAATAATTTACAAATTATCAAGGGGGCATGGGGGGGGTAAGAGAGGGAGGAGGAAGCCCCTCAAGCTAGGGGCTCAGCTAGAAAAAATGCTTTGAAAAAGATGATGACACATATGTATGGATGTGTTTGACAAAATGGATATATGTATGGCTTGTGATAAGAGCTGTAAGAGCCCCCCAAAAAAGAAAATAAAACCAAAATCAAAAGAAGAAAGAAAGAAGCACACCAGCACTTCTTACTAAAGGATTTTACATTATGAAATCCAAAGCTAAAGGCCAGAATAGTATCTAAACCTAAATTTTGAGAAAACTGTCGATTAAAGTGAGAGCCCATGATCTATTTGTGAGAACTCCACAGGAAATAAGCCTCTGGTGACTTGTCTCTATCCATAATGGAGGAATGGCATTAACTTGATTACTAAACATAGAGCATGGGGGAGAGCATAGAGGAGATCAAAATGATCAACCTGACTTGAACTGCTAAAACTTTATAACTTGATCTACCCTCTGATACATGTTGAGCCTGATCTGGTTTTCAACATTTTCTGTGTTTTGTTTTTCATATTGGGTGTATCATTGATGCATTTTTTTTCATTGTGGGTAGCCCTCTTGAATTTCTGTTATGATTTTCTGGGGTTATTTTGGTATATGAAACCCTGAATAGATGAACCTATAGAGATAAAAATTAGTATAAGGGTCTCTGGAGGGAATAGTGGTGGTGGAAGTAAAGGGGAGTTTAGATTGAGGAGTTCAGGATAAAGGAAAATGTTTTGAAACTGATTGTGGTGCAAATTGTATAAGCTTGCTTGATGTGACTGAATAATGGAATGATTTATCTGTGTTAGTTCCCTGAGGGGGCATGCCTGGCAGGATCTGTGGAACTGGGAGGAAGGCATTGCAAGTGCAGGATGTTGCTGCATCTCCTGGAGCAGTCTTAAAGCCACTGGGTATCCGCACCCTAAGGTATCTGGAACCCACACTTCCAAGTATCGTGGGATATTCTGGTCTTGAATCAGGTGGAAACTGCTGGTTATCCAACGTTTCCATGACCCCCAGAAAGAACTCCAGTCTTGAGGCAATAAGACCCTAGATCAGCTCACCTGATATCCTTCTGCTTTAAACCTCTGAGACACAGCCTATCAGAATGCTTCTAACTTCTCCATAGTAACAGCTAAGCTACTGTAATGTGATTGGACAAAATAGTCTTGTAAGTCAATTGGATGACTGACTCAGCCAGTTACACCTCACTTACATAACTCAGCTGGTAACACCTCATTTACTTAGCCCACAGTGTGGTCAATCTTTTTACATGCTGCAAACCCATGACCATATAAGGATATGTTTGGGAACCAGGAAGATCTGATTGGTCAGTGGAACTTATATAAGGCTTGTGAAAGCTGTAATAAAGTTAAATCTGCATTATCGAGTCAGGTCTCCAGAATCTGTATGCATGATTGAAACTGGCTCTGTCTCCCACACTACCCTGCATGCCAGAGCTGTTCCTCCACTCCCAATAAAATAGTTTTGAAAAAAAAAAAAGTTACTTTGTGATCATTACAAAATCTTCAACAAAATCATCAAACTTCATCATCCCAATCACATTTTAGATGAAAGATCAGCAGTTCCAACGCACTAGCAGAACAATGGAAGAAAGATGAGGCTTTCTGTACCTATAATTATTCACAGCCTCACAAAACCTCAGGGGGCAGTTCTACACTCTCCTAACAAGTCCATGTGAGTCAAAACTGACTTAATAGCAGAGAGGGACTTTTCTACACTTTATTTTTTAATTCTTTATTTTGCTGTTATTGGAAAACTAGACATAGTGCCTATAATAATATAAAAATGAAAACAAAAATAGAAAAATTCACCTACTAACATTGACTAGTTTCTGATTCATAGCTATAGAGAGTCCAAGGCTATAAATCATTACAGAAGCAAGTAGCTTCATTTTCTCCCACAGAACTTTTGATGAATTTAAACAGCTAACCTTATATTGAATGTTGAATACTTACCTGACAGTGCCACCAGGACTGATTAAACGAAAAAAAGAATGTGCTTGCCTAGAATATTTAAGTTGATAGCCATGAAAATTTGAGTTAATCTAGCTAATGTTCAAGTCAAAATATCTAGTTAAATTATCTAGTCAAGAGATCAAAAGATGCATTGCATTAGGTAAATTTGCTGCACAAGACCTCTTTTGAATATTGTAGTGGAAGGATATTACTTTGAGGACTAAAGTGCTCCTGATCAAGCCATAGTAATTTCCATTGTCTCATATGCATCAGAAAGTTAGGCATTGAATAAGGAAGCCTGACAAAGAAGAATCAATGGATTTGAATTGTAGGTCTGGAGAAGAATATTTAAAGTACCATAGACTGCTAAAAAGTCAAATATCTGCTTGAAAGAAGTAAGGCTGGAGTGTTTAGAGGTAAAGATGGCAAGACTTTCTCTCACATAATTTGGACATGTTGTCAGCAGAGACGAGTCTTTGGAGAAGGGCCTTATGCTAAGTAGAGTGGGTGGGCAGTGAAAAGAGAAAGACCTTCAGTAAGACAGATTGACACAGTGAGTCTTACAATGCTCTCATGCATGGGAACAATTGCCAAGACGGCACTAGACCAGGCAGAGCTTTCTTGTGTTGTGAACTGGGTCATTACGCGTCAGAAGCAAGGTTGTCAGGTATTGATGGAACCTAACAATAACAACAACAATTAGGAGTTGAGCTGTAGGTGGGGATAAGCATGTTTGGCACTTCAATGTCCACTAATGCATCCTCGTGCTTAGGTTGAAAGGTTTTATCCCCTCAATGTTTTTGTTTCATTCTTAACGTTTGACCTTTATATGTGGCAGCATCTGGATCTTTCTATAAGTTCTTGCTTTACTTCCAGGACTAGATAGATGTTGCTCTTCACATGGAAAGTTAACTCAGCATGTGGCATTTGTTTAGTAGGTGGTGAGGGAAAGACGGGGCTTTTGTTTTCTTGTTTCCAGCCTCAAATCTTAGATAGGATTTAATTTTCCAGATTCTACAATGAGGTGGTGGCAGTGTTCTGTTGCACTTTATGACAGTCCAACTTGGTCTATGTATATGTTTTAAGCTGTTTTATTAATACCTAATCCAAACATCAGACAATTCAATAGTATGTTGTATAGTGGTTACCACAATCCATTTCATAACCATTTCTCCCTTCTGTATTCCTTATTATAAGTACCTATTACCCACCATCACCACCCTCGAGTCTCGCACTATCATACTACCTAGGTAAAATTAATCTATTTATTGTCTATATAAATTCCTCCATCCTGGGTTTCCTATACCAAAAATAAAAATAACAATACATAACAGAGTTCTGAAGGCTACCAATAACAGCAGAGATAAACCCACATTTTAAAGAAGGTGGGCCTCCTTTTGATAATGTCTTTGAAGGATGATGTTTCCTATTCCACCATCACCACCACCGCAACCCCTGCTTGTTGTTGCCATTGTCACCAAACTGACTCTGCATGATAGAAGGAGATGTTGGATGGTCTTGCATCATCGTCACAATCACTGATGTGCTCATCTATACTGTGGTGGCACTGGGTGTTTTCAGTTGGTGTTTCCAACCCAGTGGGTTCTGCATACTATTGGTATTGAATTGTAGTTCAAGAACTGTTTAATGCTATCCTTCTAGAGAACAATTATTTTTTAACTTTATTCCTCCATCAATTTTTCTCTGGTCTGCTTTAAATGCTTTCTTCTTTGGGATTTCAAAGGGGGAATATTGATAGATTTTCTTGAAGGACATGGGCAGATCATGGTGGTTTATTTTGCATCAGTTTTAAGAAAATTTAAAACTGTATTGGTGAGAAAAGGAAAAAGATAACTGTGTCTCCATCAGTAATATAGCTTTATCATTTTGTAGAGGTTATAAGGTTTGTTACCCATTTCATAGCAAAACATTATATAGATATACACATGTGTATATATATGTGTGTATATGTATGCATACATATGTGGCAGTCATGTGCTTATGTTAATTTTATGATTGAAATATAGGGGTGGAATCTAGCCTGTTAATCTGGAGATAGCCATTGAGCAGCCAATGAGGCCTCTATGTGGGCATGGCTTTCTCCTGAGACTTCTGGGAAATCTCGCGATATTTCCCTCGGGAAGATGAGAAGCTATCTTCCCCAGTTGTTGGGAGTTAGTTCTCAGAGATGATTAAACATGGACAAGACAAGCTGGCAGTGTCCGAGAAGCTGGAGGAGCCCGCGGAGAGACCAAACAGCTTTGCCCTGATGGAGGCAGACCTCTGAAGCTGGGGCGGTCAGGTGGAGACCTCTGTCAGCAATGAGTTGCTTCTGCTGTTGATGGACCCTGAGCCCGGAGGCGAGGTGCCCTGCCAGCACTGGGATTCTGCACCCACTGACCTGTGACTTCATGAGTCGGAAGAAGACTTTATAGACTGATTTCGTACTTATGACTTTGGACTGGACTGGGCTGGGATGCTTTCTCCATGTCCCATTCCTTTTGCATATAAACCCTTTCCTTATATTGTTATGCATGTTTTTGAAATTTGCTCCTCTAGTCTACCCGGACTAACACACACACACACACACACACACACATATATATATATGTATATATAGTGTAGAAGTCAAGTTCCATTGCTTACTCACAGTGCTAACCACTGTGTTCCTGCAGACCTGAAACATAAGGAGTTGAGGGAATCTCTTTTGAGAAAGCAAATGAAGCAAAACCTTAAGAACCTAGTTTCTAAGGAGAATTCTGAATGAACTTTCTCCAAGACTTGTTGGTTTTCTAGAATTTCATGGTACTGTAAGATTTCTGGAGTCAGTAATTCCTTGGTTCTTGGCTATGCATGATGAAAGAAATCACGCCAAAGCTCATTTTACAATCCAAGTGATTTTATCAGAAATACAGGTCAAGTTCCAGGTTTTACAGATTCAAAGGGTACCTGCTATCCTTGGGAAGTGTGCCAAGTCATGCAGAAGCGGGGCAGAAGTTCACAACTGGGCACAAAAACCACGTGGACAAAAGAACAAACCCACACAAGTGAAACAGGGGCCGGAGAGACTACAGAAGAAGAGGGGTGAGAGTGAGGCAGAAAATGCTCCTTGCTTTCATTTTGCCCTCCCCCTGGCTGCAGGAGGTGTGATTGAAGGTCTTAGTTGACCCTATTTTGTGGTTTAAGCCCACCTGGGTGAGGTCATGAGCCTGAGCCCAGTTTGAACTGCCCAGTTGTACCTCCCTCCTGACTAGGGGCTTTGAATATTAATTTGGGATCTTCATAGGCAACTAATGGCAATCTGATTTCCTTCCAATCTCCTATAGGGGAACTTTGCAGACATGGCAAGGATAACCCCACTTGTCCCTGAATCTACCTGCTTACCAATAATTTCAATTTTCTTCATCAGCACTATAATAAAAATGGATAATCTTTCTCTGGTCTTCTTTAAATGCTTTTTTCTTTGGGATTTCAAAGGGGGAATATTGATAGATTTTCTTGATGAACGTGGGAGGACCATGGTGGTTTATTATGCATAAGTTTTAAGAAAATTGAAAGCTGTATCGATGAGAAAAGCAACAAGATAATTGTGACATGGTCCAGCCTCCCATCATTCCAACCCACTTGCCGAACTCTTCAAGCATCTAAAGAACTATCTCATGAGAATTTGCTAAAGAAATTACTACATCCACACCACAGGTCTAATCTCAAGTTTTTATCATTCCTTTCCTAAAATTTAAAGGACCAAGTCATGAAACTTTATAAACTGATCACTTTATACAATGTGAGGGCAGATATTGAATAAGGAAAAAAACAGGAGAACTGATGCAAGTGAATTATGGGACTGGTGAATAAGGTTGAATATCTGAATATGAATGTTTTCAATATTGAATGCTTTCAATGTTGAAAATACCATGGACATAAACAGCCAAATTTGTTTTGAAAGAAGTACAGCTCCTTAGAGGAAAGAGTGGTGATATTTATTCATGTGTGTTTTAGCATGTTGTCAGGAGAAATCAGTTCCTGGAGAAGGAAATCATGCTTGGTAAAGTAGCAGGGCAACAAAAAGAATGCCTTCGACAAGATGGATTGCCACCCTGCTGCATAGATGAACGCAAACTTAAGAACTAGTATGAGATGGCAAAGGTTTCTTTTTGCTGTTCATGGGAATCACAGAACCACAACTGACCCAACAACTCCTCACAACCATAGCAACAAACTCAAAGGTCATCTCAAACAAACGTGATTTGAGTGTGTTAAATAGGGTTCTTTAGAGAAACAGAATCAGGACACTAATGTGTGTGTATGTGTGTGATTATCTAACATAAGAAATAGACAGTTAGCTAATCTATAAAGCGGTGTAAACGACTTGGTGCAACTCACTTGCATGAGACAGCTGGTACACTGGCAGTACTTTGAGTCTTGACGGCCGCCTGGTACTCTGTAGATCAATTCAGGTCACCAACAGTTAGCCAGATGACAGGGTCCGACAGGGCCCAGCTCATGAGATGTATATTCCAGTAGCGTGGTTAAACAGGACTTGAAGGAACCTCAACTCACAGCAACACAGTCTACGGATTAGGTGCCCCATGGATAGTGTAGCTTGCAAATCAAGGCACAGACAAAACAAGGCAGCCAGCTGGTCCAAAGATCCAAGAGCAAGTGAGGGAAAGGCGAGGCTCCTGAGCCATTTACATCTCTGCCTTTCAATTGATCTTACATGTATTCATTGGCCATGTTGTGACAACAAACCTACCTATCTTCTTTGGCCATGTTGGCATAACAAAACTATCTATCACATAGAGGATTCCCATACTACCATTTAGAGGCATAGAGATAAGAATGTAGAATTACTCAGGAAACTTTAAACAACAACAACAAAAATGCAATTCACTGCCATGAAGTTGATGCCACTCTATAACAATACTATGAAAAGGTTAGAGAGGTGAAAATACAGTTTTCCTAAATTCAGAGAGAAAGGATATAGGTGAAGGCTCTATTGAGAAACAACAGGTTATCCCTCCAGATTCCTCAGTCCTCAAACCTAAACAGGGGTCGGAGGGACTTAAAGGAAAAAGGAGGAAAGTGAAACTGAAATGGACTTGGAGTCCCATGACAAACAGGTTCACTTCAAACAATAAAAACAAAAAAAAAGTAAAACAAAAAAGAAATGATAGGTTAATATTTTGATATCTTGAAAATAAAGGTTTCTATTAAGGTAGCAATATCTAATGACTTACTCATATTTTTATTCTCTGAATATCTTCACATTTAGATAATTGTCTTTAATGGTACAAAATATGTGGACAAATAATATTGAGGAAAGTTAAAATGTACATCATTTTCATACTATATTTAAAGCAAAATTAATATTATAACAGGCTTAAATATTAACCTTATGGCCTTATTCAACACTGTCTATAAGAATAACTTTCCAAATACTTGAATATTAATTTACCAACATGTACATAATAGTACTTTAAGCTAAATAAAATAAACAACAGATCTCTGTTCCCTATTCAGCTTTTCACTTTGAGTTATTATTAGACTTTGTGACTCTCAAGAATATCTATCACAAAGTAAAACTAATGATTAATTTTTATTTGATTTTATTGTGTATTAAGATGAATAACAATCAAGTTCTAGTTACTAAGTGTTATATAAGAGTTATATAATATTTTATAATGTAAAATATCATCTTGATACCGATGGCAGTACTATTATAGAGGCACTTGGTTTACAATAATAGTTTAATTTTATTTCAACTACATTAAAATAATCCTTAACTTAAAAGTAGCATGAATGAAATATGATTGATTTAATCATGCAGGTGTAATTTTCATGTATCAAAAATATAATAAAATTACCAGAACTAAAGCAACTTTACAAAAATCTATGGGTTACCTGGCAAGGGATACAGATTAGGGAAAAAATTAACTGAAGCTGAGAGAAGAAGCAAAGGAATTTCAATTCCTAAACATATGGGGTAGGGGGACAGAGGTTTCCATGGTGGTAATGGAAATGGATAAAGTGCAGTACAAAGTCTGAGTGATGTTGTGTGGCTGTAATAAATATGATGAAACAAAATATGTATGAATTGTTGGATGTAAAACTAATGATCTTCTCTTTAATCTTTCTTCAGATTCACAATTAGTAGTTTAACCAATAAAATATATCACTCTTAATAGGATGAGAAGAATCCAAAGGTCTGTGCACAGTCAGTGAAATATGTTCCCTAAGACATTTGGTCAGGGCAGGGTCTTAGACCCAAATCTGTTATCCTAGAATCACTAAAAGTTTAATGTCAAATTTTAGCTTCAAATTATTTAAATAAATAATGATAGATCACAATGTGCAGTTTAAATTTCTGCTAGAAATGTGTTGCTTTAGTGGAACACTTCCTTAAAATATCTGTGATTCTATGTATTTCCACCATTCTATAAGCTATTCTACCATCATGAGTGGCGCCCCATCACCATTAACCTACTGTAGAAATAATCACACTGAAGAGTTCTAGGAAATTTGAAACTAAGAGTCTGATAATAACAAGGATTTTCTGGAAAAATTTCCTTAGAAAATCTTACTCCACCTCTCTTATCCCTTCAGACATTTTTTTGTTCCTCAAAGTTAAATAACATTTCAAAGAAGCACAATTGGTGTCCTGTAGGGAGCTAAAATCGTCATTTTGATTTGGTGTAAATTGAATAGTGCCACATTATTTGAGGGAAGGGTTAAAGACATTGAAAAAAGACATCAGAAGTATATACGTCTCTTGGTTGCATATCCTGGAAGGCCAGTGATCTTATGCATTTCTTCATCTTTGCCGTGCAATTTGGATGTCATCTTTGGTGAGATGTCTGTTCATGTTCTTTAAATTGGCATTGGGTTTTTCATATTTTTTCATTGAGGTTGCAGTTTTTATAGATTTGAGTTTCCATTTGCAGTAGAACAAAATTGATTCAAACATATCAATGCACATTTTTATAAACTCAAGATTATGTAAAAACACACATTGATTTTTAGATCCTGTTTTATTCTTTTGCAGGTGGAGACTCAAATTTACCTCTTTCCCGTTAATTAATTTTGATCTTTTGCTAAAGCTTAATTGTTTGTAGGTGGATGGATTTATTTCTGGGATATCAATTCTGCTCCATTGGTCTATGTTTTGATCTGTGTGGCAGTACAAATCTATTTAACTAATATTACTTTGCAATAGATTTTGAGTTAGGGAAAGGAGAAGCCTCCGATTTTTTTTTTGTTCCTCTTGCAACATCTTTGCTAATCCTGGGTCTCTTCCCTCTCTGTATAAAGATAATAATTGCTTTCACATTTTTCTTAAAGAATTAATTTTTAATCGGGATCAGAATTGCATTGTATTTCTACCTTACACCAAAAATGTAGTCAAGCATGCGGGCGTGCGTGAGCACACACACACAACAACAACAACAAGAACAATCAGAAAATAACAAATACTGGAAAGGCTACAGAAAAAATGGAACTGTCAAACACTGCAAACTAGACTGTAAATATGTACAACCACTGTGGAAAGTAATATGGTGTTACCTCAAACAATTTGGAATAGAAATTCTATATGATCCAGTAATGTTTCTGCTGAGTATATATATCCTAAAGAATTCTGAATCAGAACACAAACAGATTCTGCACACCTATATTCACTGCAACATTGTTCTCAATAATAAGGTGTAAACAACCTAAATGTCCACAAGTAGAATGGGCTAATAAATGCCCTGATGGAATACAATGATTCCTTTTTCTCTTTTTTAAATAAGTCATTTTATTGGGGGGTTCATACAATTCCCCTCACAATCCATGCACACATCAATTGTATGCAGGCCACGTTTGCACACTTGTTACCACATCACTCTCAAAACATCCTCCCTTCTCTTAGGCCTCCAGTACCAGCTCCCCCCATTTCAGCTCCCCTTCCCCTCCCCTTCCCCCATGAACCCTTAATAATTTACAAATTGCTATTACTTTTTCATATCATACACTATCCAATGTGTCCCTTCAGTCACTTCCCCATTGTCCCTTCCCCAGAGAAGAAGCTACATGTAGATCCCTGACATCAGTTCTACCTTTCCATTCCACCATCTCTCCCCCCTCCAATATCACCACTCCCACCACTAACCCTGAGGGATCATCTGTCTTAAATTCCCCATGTTTCTGACTCCTTTTTACACCCTCTGATCTTGCTGGATTTGCCTGGTAGAATTGGGATCATGATAGTGGGGGCTGGGGGAAGGGGGAAGCATTTAAGAACAAGAGAAAAGTTGCATATTTCATTGTTACTACACTGTACCTTAACTGGCTCATCTCCTCACTGCAAACCCTCTGTGAGAAGATGTTGCTTCACTTATTGATGGGCTTTGTGTCCCCAGTCTGCACTCCCCTTCACTTATAATGATGTAATTTTAGTTCTTAGATACCTGATATCGGATCCCTTTGATACCTTGTGGTCGCACAGGTTGATGTGCTTCTTTCATGTGGGCTTCATTGCTTCTGAATTAGATGGCCTCTTGTTTAATTTCAAGCCTTTGAGACCCCAGATGCTATATCTTTTGATAGCCGGGCACCATCAGCTTTACATTTGCTTATGCACACATTTGTTTTCTTTTTTAAAAGTGAAGAAATAATGAATGAAATCAGTCAATCACAAAAGGGCAAATATATATATGATCACCATCACTTTTGCAAAGGAAAATAAAAAACAAAATAAAGATGTTCATATCACAGGTAACAAATGTTGGAGTTTGCCAACAAGGAAAGTGGAAAGGAGGGAAGAAAAAGCAATGAACTGGACTACTGAATGGTGTTAACTTGGGCAAAATAGATTTCCAGAAAAGGGAGAAATCAAGGAATGGGTGGAGGGTCAACTATTGGTGGATTTGATTAGTATTTTAAACTGTTGAATATAAAGCTGATATACTGACTTGTAAACTTCCATCTATTTTACAATAAAAATTTGGTTATAGATAGATAGATAGATAGATAGATAGATAGATAGATATAGATATCTGAATTCCGGTGGTGTAAGTGGTTGAGTGTGGGACTGCAGCCTGCAGGCTTGGTGGTTCAAATCCAGCAGCGGCTCTCAGGAGCAGCATTGGGTAACGCCCACAACCACCAGAGGCAATGGTGCCCCCCCAAATATATATATATATATATATATTGAACATACATAAAGAGAAAATAGATTCACATTTTTTTATTTTATAAGATTCTCTATTATTCTGTAGAAACTATTCTCTACAATAGCCTTGAGAAAAATGGGAATTCCAGAACACATCTTTATACTCGTATGGAATTTGTCATTGGGTCAAGCGATAGTTGTGGGACCAGAACAAGTGCATACTGCATGGTTTAAAACCAGGAAAGGAAAGGTGTGCATCAGGATATTGTTCTCTTGCAATACTTATTAAATCGGAATGCCGAACAAATCAACAGCTAAACTGGGTAATATGAGGAAGAATTCAGCATCAAGATTGGAGGACAGTTTCTATATGCACATGACCCATCCTTGTTTACTGAAAGTGAGGAGGACTTGAGGCATTTCCTAATAAAGTTAAAGGATTGCCGCCTTCAGTATGGATTAAATCTCAATATAAAGAATGTAAGTGTTCACACATGGACCAACAGGTGAACTCATGATAAGTGGAGAAAAGGTTGACATTGTTAAAGATTTGTCTTCCTTGGATTCAGAGTGATCAATGTGCATGGAAGAGATACTTCAGGGATCAAGTGATACTTTGCTGTACAAGAACTCTTTAAATTACTGAAATCTAAGGACGTTATTTTGAGGACAAAGGTGTGCCTGACTGAACCCTTGGAATTTTCCATGTGAAAGTATCAATGCATTTGAAATATGGTCTCGAAGAAGAATATTGAAAGCATCATGGACTGCTCAAAGGACAAACAAATCGGTCATGGAAGAAGCATGGCCAGAAAGCTGCTTAGAGGCAAGGATGGTGAGACGTCATCTAATATATTTTCGGCATGTATTCAGGAGAGACCAGTCCCTGGAGGATGATTTCATGTATACTAAAGGTAAAGTAGAAGGGCAATGAAAAAGAGCAAACCCTTCAACAAAATGGACTGACATGGTGTGTGCAACAATCAGTTCACACACAGCAGGCCTTGTGAGGAAGATGCTGGGGAGAGCAGTACTTCACTCTGGAGTGCACAGAGTTGGAACCATCTTGGTGCTACCTATCTACAACAGGAATACTTTACTACTTATCCTCACATCAACCACAAAAATAGATTTTACATTTTTATATAGGTATTAATTTACTCAGAATATATGTATCAAGTGCATACTATATACCAGGCATTCTTCTTGGAAGTGGTGAATCGTTTTTCTAATATTAATTTTCTAATCATTTTTCTAATTTTAAAAGCATAAATTTATTCCAACACATTTGTATTATTAAGGAATCATTTGATTATGATGTCAAATCTGTCTTTGTTTATGAATAGCTCTGCTAAGGAAAAACAGTAAATGACCTTGGTAGTTGAATCCTCATAGAAATACACAAAACACCCACACATATTAATTAATTAACATCTCATTAATGAGCTACCTAAGTGCATATATTTTGTATTTCTAAGTATTTCTTATTGCTATTACTAATTTCCCAATCATTGAATGCCACTAAGACAGCTGGTGAGCTGCTTCCCTAAACCCATTTTTCCATAAATTCTTTTATTTCTATTGCAGTTTTACATAACATGACTGTTTTTAGGAACACATATATTGCATTATAGTAGAATAGACTATACACTAAGATTTTAAACTGCATACATGTATGGATTTCATACTTTAACTGTGAGAGAGCAAATAAGTGTAAGTGGGTAAATTATTTATTATAATAGAAAGTGGGAAGTACTTTGAAGAGAAATATTAGTAAAGGAGATAGGAAGTGTTGCAGGAGGGATGCATAGCAATTTTTAAAATGGAATAATTTGAGTAGGCCTTATTGAGAAATTTATTTGCTTATTGCTTTTGAGAATGATAAACTCTATGAAAGTATCATTTTTGGAAAATTAAATATATTTTTATACATATATAAAGTGTGCATATGACAAATACTTAATTTCAATAACTAATTAATGATGGATCAATGAATTGCGGATTTTAAGAGAATTTTTTTCAGTGTGAGATTGATAGAAGATTCAGTGAAAATTTGAACATAAACTTACTAGGTCATATGGTCAATGTTTTTTTTCTTTTCCCCACATTAATTGGTATTTATTGTCAAAATAATATTTGATATCAGCAAGATACAAACTACATGATTTGCTTATATTGGTATCTGAATATTAGCAAATGTTAATGCAGTTACTAACATAGGTAATTAAAATTACCCAAAAAACAACTGATAAAAATTTATATACCCATCTAAAAAATTAAAATGATTTACAATAAAAAAAAAACTAAGAGAACCTGGATTAAGAATGCTTTATGAGCTAAGATGCAAACACTGGACTCTTCTATCCAGAGAAAAGAAGAGTGATGAAAATAGATAGATACACAAAAACAATTAGTCCCATGGACTAACTGCTGGCCACATAAGCATCAGTATTTGCAACTCTGAGATCAGAAGAACTATATAGTGCCCAGCTTCCACCACCAACGACTCTCAAAAGACTCACATCTGAGATCCTGGATAGAGTGGGAGAAAACTGTGGAACTGAACTGAAAATAATAAGAGAAACCAGGCTTATTGGTGAGAAGGAGACCCCCCAAGATTATGGCCCTTAATCACCCTTCAGATCTAAAATTAAATTCATTCAGTCTCAAATGAATCAATTCTTTAATATAAAAGGGTAATATTTACCCAAGGTCAATGTTCAGAGGATTAGGGAAGAAGGAGAAATGGAAATAGGAACCATGGGGAGGCTGTGGGATAGGGATGGGAAGATGGTACAAGGAGGAAATGGAAATGGATGAGTAGAAATAAAATGTGTACAAACTGTTTAATGTAAAACTGGCTATCTGCTCTGTAAACCTCTATCTAAATCACGATAAAGTTTTTAAATGAATAAAAGATCTGAAATTTAAAAAGAAAAAAAATAAATAAAATGACCAAGGTCTGGCATTGATGCATAAAAAAGACAACTGCATAAGCATTTTCTGGCATTGAGTTTCATTTAATTCATCATGCAACTGTCTCAGTCACCTTGTAGTCTCAAAACTTATCCACAGTGTACTTTCTTCCCTTTCTGTTCTTCTTGCATTGTTATTCAGCACAATGGTAAAAATGATCCCATTTTTATTTTAAATTTTCTATGTAAAATTGCAAGGGTATTTTCGCACAAGTCTTTGCCTAATCTCTTTAGCCACTCGTGTAGCATGGACTCTCACTATCCCCCAGGAAACTATAAACTAGCTTAATAACTGCCATTTTTTTCAATGATGCCATGGGCAGGCCTTTAGGGTTAGGTTTTTGTGGGGGTGGCATATGTGTGAAGGTTGCATAGTTTAAAAATTGTTTAACTATGGAAAAAATGACATTTACTCCACTGAAATAATTTTCTAAGTAACATAGCTATTAAGAGGAAGTGAAATTATTTGGTATGATTCTTCTATGCATAGTTTTTGTAACTTCCAGCTAAAGACTGAGTAGGAATATGTAAATTAGTTGTAGAGGACTCTAACTCAGGCTTTGGATTGCTTTGCCCTTCTGTTGCTTTTAAAAGTGAGCACCTCGAAACAAGAAAAAATAATCCAGTGATCACTAAAGAAGAAGATTCACCAAGAGAGGATATTTCAAATCCCTCTTGAAATGATGGTGCCCACAGAAGCAATAGAAGCAGCAGTGGCTGTGAGACAAGGCTACCAGCTAGATCAGAGGATTGGTCCGTGAGTCAGAGCAGATGAGCTGTCTCCAGATGGCGGAGGCAGAACAGTGGGCTTCCTGACTCATGAAACCAGGCAGAGGGCAAGAAACCGTGCTGCTGAGGGCCCAAGGACCAGAGAGAGACAGGCCTTCCAGGATGACTGCTGAGGTGCTATGGAAAAACGAACTGTGGGCTGAGCCCCGGTGGGGTAGTGGTTGAGTGCGGGAATGCAGCCCACTGGCTTTGCGGTTCAAAAACAGAAACAGCTCTTCAGGAGCAAGGCTGGGTAGTTCCCACGACCACCAGATGGCAGTGATGGCCCCAAAAAACAACAGAAAAACGAACTGTATCCTTACTAGCTTGCAACCTGCTAGCTTCCCTAAAACAACCTTCTCAACCTGATGGTCTCAGGAAACAAGAAACCACTCACAACTCCTCTGTTTCCACGTGGGTACGCGCATATGCAGATATGCCCACATGAGTACCCGGCACGAAGATGGTTAACCGTGCTATACCATGCTTCAAGACAAAATTTCATTTATTTGTAATTAGAAATAAATATTTCACAATATATAATTACATAATGTTTTGGGGTTTGTTTTTTGGGGGGCAGCGCTGCCCTCTGGTGGGAGTAGGAGGCCCAACCTTGCTCCTGGAGACTGCTGCTGGATTTGAACCTCCAGCCCAGTGAGCCGCAGTCCCGCACACAACCACTATGCCATTGGGGCTCAGCCTTAATTACATAATGTTTTTGTGATTAATCACTATGTTTTAATTATGTTCAATTTTTAACAATGATAGTACATACTGTAATATCAGATATTTATATTATGATTCTCAACAGTAGCAAAGTTACAGCTATGGAGAAGCAACAAAAATAATTTTATGCCTTAAAGGGCCCCAGCATTAGGAAGATTGAGGTTGAGAACCACTTCCCTAAAGGGAGCCCTGGTGGCTTAGTGGTTACATGTTGGGCTGTTAACTTCAAGGTCACATTATCAGGAGAGACCAGTCCTTGGACAAGATCATATCCCTTGGTAAAGTAGAGAGGCAGGAAAAAAAAAAAAGGTCTTTAACAAAGTGGATTGATGCAGTGGCTTGAAAGATGGACTCAAGTGGAGGAACAGTGTGAGAATCCAGCAGAACTGGGCAATGTTTCATTCTGTTGTGCATAGGGTGGCTATCGGTCAGAATTGGCTACCTGGCACCTAACAACAAAACATTATTCCAATGCAAATGATGGAAACAGCCATCTATTCATTTCACTTATCAACCAAGAGGGCGTCTCCAATACTGGAAACCCACTTTGTTACTTTCTCAATATTGTAAACTTGAATTAAGAGGAAAAAACTTATGATTGATTGCCTTATTATAGTCTATTACTTATTATATTCTATGTACTATGTGATTTTATTTTTTGTTTCAAAAGGCATATCTCTATGTTAAATCATCTAATTAAATAAATGATTAATTGTATCAATTAGCAACAAATATGGATTGTTTTTCATGTTTTAATATTTTCCTTTATATATTTAATTATGTAGACTACAGAACCATAAATCAAATATTCTCATGGTAGAAAATAAGCTTATTTTATGTAAAATACAGTTCAGCTGTTCCCTGCTCTTTTAAGTACTTTGCAGGATAAGGGATGGAGAGTTTTTATCTATATCTATGTATCAATGTCAAGATATTTTAAGAGCTTTTTGGAATTTAGGGAGAAAGAGATGCTTTTTTTGTCAAGCAGAAAATAATTGAAAGGGCATTTTGGGTAATATTTTAGATTTGTTCAAAGTCTGGCTATAAATGGCTTAATTTTATTTTTCTGAAAAAAAACAACAAAACAAAACAGGTGGAGCAGTGGATTTCTTGTGTGCATATACTAAAAATTTTGCAATGTCTAGAAAAGCATGATGGACTACATGTACTAATAAGTTAGATACAATTGATGCATGAATTGTACCAAGAGTTGTAAGAGCCCCCAATAAGATGATTTAATAAATAACAAGCAAAAAATATTTGTGATAGTTGCTAAACTGAAAAGATATATGTTTATTCTTGGAAATTTTTGTTGTCCTTCTTTCTTAATTTTCAGTTACTTTAACTTTTATTAGAAAATTCTCTTCAATTGACCTTTGCAATGTATGATGCAAAATTTCCAGTTATGTGATGTGATGAAGAAAAGATCTCTAAATGGCCATGAACTATTATTACTTACACAAAAACATCACAAAGTTGCACAAAAGAGAAGTTCTTTAAAATAATGTGCATATTCTATACTTACAGTGAGACCTAAAAAATCATGTACCTTTTATTTTAAAGCAATTGCTTTTTAAGTTTTAGCAGGTTTCCTCTACAAAGTAAGAGTATGAAATTATAGCACATTTTAAGAAATTAATATAGTTGCTGCAAAATTTCCTCTTGTTTCTCAAGCTTTTAGAAACTTAATTTTGTTTGATTATGCTAGATGAAATGATTTCAGATATTTTATGCTCCCAAATACACCCATTCTGTACTATTTTAATTCTAGATAATTAGAATCAGCAACTGAGAATGATTTTTCCTTAATAAACCAGTTTACTCAAATGGAACTGAATGTCGAATAGTCAAGGAAGGAAAAGTGTGTTTGGAGACTGGTTATGGAAGCAATAGTATAATTCTGTTAAAGTGGTCTTGTGCAGAAGTTTTCCCCAACCCAATATCTAGCTTGATTTCTTGACTGTTATTCCATGACAATTCATGAGGCATCCAAGCAAAATGAAATTCTTGACAATATCATCAATCCTTTCGCTGTTTATCATGATGTTGCTTACAGTCCTATTTATGATGTTTCCGATTTTCATACATTTCATACTGCATCATTCTGTTGGATGCAGGTCCTGGACTTTATCAGCAAGTGCTTCAAGACCTCATGGTTTTAGTATGCAAGACTGTGTTATTTGCTTATTGAAGGTTGTTAATAACCCTTCCTCCCATGCTGATTCTGCATTCTTCTGCATATAGTCCAGGTTGTTGGGCCATTTGCTCAGCATATAGATTGAATAAGTATGGTGAAAGGATGTAACTCTGACACACATATTTTCTTATTTTAAACCATGCAGTATTCCCTGGTTTGTTCCAATGACTGCCATTTGGTCCATGTGCCGGCTCTTAATGAGCATTATGAAATGTTCTGCTTGTTACACATAGTTTTTTATAGCATAGTAAATAAATCACAGTAAATATATTTCTGGTTTTCTCTGCTCTGAGTTAAGATCCATCTGGATCAGTTTCGTGCCAAATCCTCTTCTGAAAGAAGCTTGAGATTCTAGCAGGTCCCTCTCAATGTACCGCTGCAAACTTGGCTGAACTACCATTGCACAATTTTATTTGCAAAAGAACTTGATATTTGATAATTTGAGCATTGTATTTGGGCATCTTTTTTTGGAATGGGTACAAATAATTTATTTAATGGTTTTGGCCAGGTAACTGTCTTCAAATTTTCTTGGCATAGGCATAGACAAGTGTGTGATTCCAGTGCTTTACTGGAATGCGTCAATTGTAGTTGGTGAATTCCCGAAGTCTTGTTTTTCACTAATGTTTTTGGTGAAGTTTGCATCTCCTTCTTCAATATAATTGGTTATTGATCATATGCTACCTCTTGAAATATTTGATACCTGCCAGTTCTTTCTGGTATAGTGATTCTGTATACACTTTTCACTGTCTTAGCTACTTCCTGCAGCATTCAATATCTGGCCTATAGAATCTTTCAGTATTCTAACTAAAGCCTTGATTATTATTGTGCTTTGGTACTTTTAATTTTAGACATGCTGATCACTTTCTTCCTTCTTGACATTCAAACTCAATGTATATGTACATTTCATTACAGTACTTTATCTTGTCTTCTTCAGCAGCTCTTTGAAAGTTTTAGAATTCTATTTTTGAAATTATCTTCTCAGAGACTGTCAAGAAGTTTTGTTAAATATTTTGATGTGATCTAGAAGTTTTTTGAATGTTAGAAATATTTTCACATGAAACTAGTTTCTGTAACTTTTAAAGAGAAAAAATCATGAATCAGGCAGAGACAAAGTGATAAAGTCAAGTTTTGCTTGTTTTGAGAATTTGCAAGATGTATTGTTTGCATGTGCATCCACAAAGGTAAACATATACCCAATTTTGAAGCAGTGTGCAATACAAAATTACCTTATGAACTTATATAATTTTCCAACTATAGCGTAATGTAATATATGTAAGATCAATATATGCCTATTCTTTGGATTGATTCATTTTTTATGGTAGAATGGTCAATTTTCCGTTTATATATCTTCCTTGTCCTACTTATTTCTTTACTTATAGAGCATTGGAAAAATATTAATTTTAAACAAAGGATATTTTATTTATATAATTTCAGTTATTGATTTAAAATATTTTATTTTGGCCTATAAAAATTATTTTTTGACAAAATGCAGAAAGAAGCAAGATTTTTCTACTGAATGTAAGATCTATGTTTTTAATAATACTTTTCATTCATTTTAATTATTAAACTGACACATTATATTTGTGATAGTTTTCAATTAAAACATATACATTCTTTCTAGGTATTCTCTCTCACCCACATACACACGCTCATGTTTGATCTTTGCATATATATGTAATAGTGAAAAAAAACATACTGGAACATTTTAAAAATACTTTAATCAATTTAAATATATAACCTTAAATAACATATAGAGGATATCACTGGAAATGTTTGAAAACAAGCTCAGAAAAATCCTGTGAAAAGTAGGATTTTTCCCAGAATTAGAGAGAAATAATGCTTTTTCTAGTCAAAAGAAAAGCCTATTAGTCATTCTATGCTTAAGTGATATACATAGAGCAAAGCTAAAAATATTTCTGCACACATTATCATATGTAAATATCCAAGTTAATAGTCATAGGCTTATGCTTCATGTATGTCTAAACACAGATGTCATATATAAACATAAATGATTAAGCACCTATTGAAACATTTTCTTTCTTTACTCTAGACACATGGTTTTATTTCATGAGATATTAGAAAGAAATTTGTAGCTGTGCCCTGGGAGCGCAATGGTTGTGTGCGGAATTGCGTCCCACAGAGTTGACAGTTCAAATCCAGCAGCAGCTCTCCAGGAGCAAGGCTGGGCTTCCTACTCCCACCAGGACAGTGATGTAAAAAAAAAGAAATTTGCAAAATTAAACCATGTGTTCATGTCATGGTTTCTAGATGTAGATGAGTCAGATACAAGTCATAGTGCTTATTTACAACACTGCTTAATCTTGTGCCATCCTTATAAGATTTGTTTTAATTTGTTATCATTTATTGGGAACTCTTACAACTCTTATCACAATCTATACAAATTTCTATCTTTGTTGTCCACATCATTCTCACAACATTTGCATTCTACTTGAGCCCTTAGTATCAGCTCCTCATATTTTAACTCTCCCTTCTTGCTCCTTTCTCCCTCACGAACCCTTGATAATTTATAAATCCTTATTATTATGTCATGTCTTACACTGTCCAATGTCTCCTTCACCCTCTTTTCTGTTACCCATGCCTCAGGGAGGAGGTTATATTTGGATCCTTATAATTGGCTCCCTCTTTCCAGCCCACCTTCCCTCCACCCTCTCAGTTTTGCCATTCCTACCACTGATCCTGAAAGGATCATCTGTACTGGATTCCCTGTGTTTCTGGTTCCTATCTGTACCAATATGCATCCTCAGGTCTAGCCAGATTTGTAAGGTAGAATTGGGACCATGATAGTGTGGGTAGGAGGAAGAATTTAAGAACTGGATGAAAATTGTATGTTCATCCTTGCTAAACTGCACCCTGATTGGCTCATCTCCTTCCTATGCCCCTTCTGTGAGGAGATGTCCAGTTGTCTTCAGATAGGTTTTGGGTCCCCAAACTGTACTCTTCCTCATTCACAATGAAATGATTGTTTGTTCTTTGATGCCTGATACCTGAGCCTTTCAACACTTCCTGGTCACACAGGTTGGTGTATTTTTTCCTGTGGACTTTGCTGCATCTGAACTGGATGGCTGCTTGTTTACCTTCAAGAATTTAAGACCTCATGTGCTATATCAGTTGATAGCTGGGAACCATCAGCTGTCTTCACTGTTTGTTTATGCACACATTTGTCTTTAGCGATCATGTCAGGAAGGTGGGCATCACGAAATGCCAAGTTAATAGAACAAAGTGGTGAGTGGAGACCCAGTGCCCATTTGCTGCCTTAATACTAACCCATCTGTAGACTCTGGGATGTCATCTCTGACCTATTTTACTGGTGTTTTCCTATATACCTATATTTTCCATTTCTGTTGTGTTTGTGTGTAGTTCTTTCTTGCCTTCTTTCACTATTGAGTGAATGCTATCTAGGGGCCTGTTTTCTCTTTGTCGCACTATGGGTGGAGTAGTTCAATATGATGATTTCTTATTTGTACTCATGGATTGTTGATCTTCTGCACAATGAATTGACAGGGAATTTTTTTTTAAGGACTGAGTTTCTTTCTATGTATTTTTTGAATTTTCCCTTTCTGAGAAGACTCTTCCTTCTCCATCTATCTTATTATATAATTTGGCTGTGTATATTATTCTTAAGCTTGTGATATTTTTCCAATTTTTGGAATATGTTATTCAATTCCTTCCCCTTCTTCTGATGCCTGCTAATGTCTGACGTCCTTCTTCTTCCCCATGTCTGCTGATATGTCTGAACATATGATTATTTGGGTAAATTTATATGTGATTATTTGCTTATGCCTAACTCCATTTCCTCCATTTCCTCATAGTTGGAAGATTTAACTATTATGTGTCTTGGTGACTTCTTTTTGGGATTCAGTCTGGCTGGTGCTCCCTCAGCCTCCTGAATGGTTGCATGATTTTCATTTATTAAGCTAGGTATGTTTTCCTCTAAGAATTCTCTTACTATTTTCACCATTGACTTCTCTGTTGTGTCTTGTTCTGGTAGTCCAATTATTCTTATATTGTTCCACTTCATAGCATCAGACAAAGCTCTGAACTTTTCTTCAGCTTCTTTGTCTTGCGTCACTGCTTTTCCCTTTGCTGGGTTCTGCTTGACTATGCTCTAGGTCACTGGTGCGATTCTCTGCCTCCTGAAGTCTGTTGGCAAAGTCTGTCAATTTGCCACTGGGTTTTGCTATTTCATCCCTTGAGTCTTGTATTTTTTCTTGGTGTGTTCCCTTTATCTCCTCTATCATTTCATCCCTTTTTTTTGTATTGCTTCCCTTATATCCTTTATGACTCAAAGCAGCATTCTGCAAATTTCTTTCTGTGTTGGGTCAATATCTGATTCTTCTATGCAAATCATTTGGTTCATGACTTCTTTTGACATTGTCTTCCGTTTCTCCTGATTTTTTGTTGAGGCTGTTGGATCAGGTCCTGTTTACGTGTTGTTCTATACTAATCAAGAGCTATCCTTCAAAGTCTCTCTTGGGAGCCTCGTATGAGTGCTTCTATGAACTACCAGCAAGTTTTGGGCTACTGCTTTATCTTTCTATGGTTTCACGCTTACCCTAGCTGACCAATATTCTGATATTTTGAATGTGAGTTGGGTAATTCTCTTATGGGATGCTGGTTTGGTGGTTGTGCACCTAGGAGGATGACATTTCATCAGCTGAACTCTAAGTAAGCCTTAGTGGTTTGTTTCATGGTGTTTGTAGCACTTCAAGTGGTGTGTGGTGTTTCCCTCTGCAGCTGGTGTGCCACAGAGGGTGTGTGGGTGTACCCTCCTTGGTGTAGAGTGCCACAGATGACAGACAGAATTAATCTAGTCAGTGAGGTCACTGTGAACATTTGGCAAATATTCCCAAAGTAGCATGGCACACTACTGATGTTGGGCACAATTTCCCCAGTCAATTTTAGACTTTCAGGGTTTTAGCTGGATTTTCCCCAGTTATTTCACGTGGAGAACTCCCAGCTACTTGGTGTAGTGAGGAAGACAGGCATGGTTCTTGTAGGTGTGTGTACGGCCAACAAATGCTCTGTGAGCTCACCCAACAGAGCCGTCAAGGTTGTCCTAGGCAGAGGGAATTATCCTGGAGGCTGCCAGTGAGTGGTGAAAAAAGAGAGGGAGACAAGAAGAAAAAGAGGAAAAAAATAAAACAAAGAAAGGAGCAAAAATGTCAAACAAATTAATACCCACCTACAAAAAAATGCAAATAGAAAACTCAAGTTAAAAAGTGGTCATTTTGCTAAGAAGCAACAAAGCCCATATAGAAGAGTAGCCTGGTGATCGAGAGGTGTTGAAGGATTGACTATCAGGCATCAAAGAACAAAAAATATTATCATTGCAAATGAGGGGGAGTGCAGAGTGCAGACCCAAAGTCTATCTATAGGCAACTGGATAGTCCCTCACAGAAGTCTCTCAGGGAGGGAACAAGGCAGTCAGTGTACAGTGTAGCAATGAAGAAGCATGCAAAGTTCTTAAATGCTTCCTCCTTCTCCTCTTCCTTTCAACCTAATTCTACCCCCACCCCCACTATCATGATCCCAATTCCACCTTACAAATCCAGCTAGACAGGAAAATGTACACTGGTACATATAGGAACTAGGAACATGGGGAATCTAAGACAAGAACCCCTCAGGCCCAGTGGTGAAAAGGGTGATAATGGGAGGGTGGCAGGAAGGTGGGTTAGAAAGGGAGAACAGATTGCAAGGATCTACCTATATTCTCCTCCCTGCGGGATGAACAGTGGAAACCTGGGTGAAGGGAGATGTTGGATAGTTTAGGATATGAAAAAATAATAATAATTTATGAATTATCAAGGGTTCATGGTAGAGGGAAAAGTGTGGAGAGAGGGGAAAACTGAGGAACACAAACCAGGGTATCAAATAGTAAGCAAGTGTTTTGAGAATGATGGGGGAAACAAATGTGTAATATTGCTTGATATAATGAATGTGTGTATGTGGATTGGGATAAGAGTTGTATGAGGGCCCTAATGAAATGATTCAATTTTTGAAAAGTCAAAAGTCAAAAAATGAAAACAGCAAAAAAAGAAAATTGAATCTGCTGAGACTGTGGCAGGAAAGAAAAGAGATAGAAGAAGAGGAGAAAAGAAGAAAAAATGAAAAGTATAACAAAAGAGAGGAAAATATAGATAAACAGATAGCTGAGCCCATACCATATTGTGTGCAACACTGTCACAGGATGCAGGCTGTAGCTCTCCCCACTCGATGGACAGACTTGCCATAGGCAGAGGATAGGGGCTGGAAACCAGTAGTGGCATGTGGAAGGAAAGAGAGAGAGAGAAATAGAAAAGGAGAAAGAGAGGAAAAGAGAAAAAAGAGCGAGAGAAGAAACAAGGAAGAAATCATTAAGAAACAGAAGAAAGAAAGAAGGAAAGAAAGAGAAGGCAAAAAACACAACGGTGCTTACTAAGATTGACTGTGATTGTAAAGATAGAGGATAGAGAGAGAGGGAACAAATAAAGAACAAAAGGTAGCTTATCCGTGATTGCCTTAATGTGGGGTTCGAGGGATTTAAACCCTGTCCCAAGATGGCAGGTTAATGTGTCCTTTTAGTGCAGGATCCCAGTGGTACTGGGTGGAATTGCCCGAGCTGTCAAGATCACTTTAGAGACCTGATGGAGTTTTCCTCAGCAGTGCAGAGTGCTGTCGAAGGCTATCACCATTGTCTTGTGTGGTGTGCAACACTCCCACATAGGATAGCAGGAGATCCCCCTGCTATTTGGGTTCAGTTGTCCTAGACAGCACATGATAGGACAGAGAGGGAGTGAAGAGAGAAAAGAGAAAAAAGAGAAGGAAAAAGTGAAAACCAAAACTGGACCCATTGAGACTGACTGGTGGGGAAGTAGAAGGGCGAGAGGATGGAGAAGAAGGAGTGGTAAGGAGATAATTGAGATTTGATCACCTGACTGTGGGAATGGAGGAGAACCAACTCTGCCTCATGGCAGCAGGTGGTGCACCCACTTGTAAAATTCCACCGTTGCTTGGTGGGATTACCCTCAAAGGCAAGATCACAGTAAAAGCCAGGTGGTGGTTCCCAGAACGTTATTGAGTGCTGAAATTCACTGGTACAACTGCCTTTTGCTATATGTAGCACTACAGCAGGGGTGTTTGTGTTCCCTCTGCTCCATGTAGGGACCCAAGACAGGCAGGACCTCCCCAGCTGTGCGCAGAATCACTGAGAATGGAGCTGGGCTTACTGTCCTAGCTAGACCACTGATGACCTAATATGGCAGAGGCTTTATTTATTATCATTTTTAATCTTGGCCAGGTAGAAAAGAATTAAATTAAGTTGGTTCTCTGGTTATGGACTCTAGATCTGTGCTCAGTAAGAAACTATAACTTGCTCCACAGGGTCTTTGCTATGTTGAAAGCTCTCGAACTAACTTCTGGCATTTCTTAGCATGGGCTCCCTTATGATGCTAACATATGCTATCTACCTGTTGTCTTGGAGCTCAGCAATGAGCCTGGGAGGTTGTTTTCTTCTTGGCCAATTGGAACTGAAATCTGTTCTCTGAACTATTACTATCTGCTTATTTTCTGTCACACCACCACCTGACTCAGGTAAATTCTTGCTTTTAATCCTACTCCAAATCTATGGCAACCCACCAACCCCGCAAACACACTATGAGCTCAAGGGAGCTAACAGCATGGGGCACTCTGGTGTGGGATCTTGTGACTAGGTTTCAGAGTTCTCCTCATGTCTGGGATTTTGTCCCCTTTACGGTGTCAGTCTGGAAAAATCACCACTTGCTGTGAAAGTAGGCCATAGGTCGCTCTTCAGGACAGATCCCAGTATCCCAGTTCTAATTTCAGAATTCCACCTCTCAGTATCTTCACTCTACCTCTCAATTTTCTGTTCTGGCATCAGGAGCTCCAGGTGGGCGAGTCTTAGCTAGACACCATCTTTTCCCATCCAATCTGTTTCTTTTAGACTGGTGTAGTACCCTACCATCTTAAGGAAATGACCCCACCTGAAAGCTTGCTAAAGATATGATTATGAGGAAGATTTTGTCTACACTTCTTCCAAGACATATAATTTTCTTCATCTAGCAGTCCATGGTCTGTCTAGTATTCTTCAACAAACCCAAAATCAGGATGCATCAATTCTATTGTGAGGTGCCATCTAGCTAGCAATGACCCATAGTGACCTTATGCACAACAGAACAAAAAATGGCATGGTCTCATGCTTTTCTTGCTACCTCAGCCCATTGTTACAGCCATAGTGACAATCCATCTCACTGAGGGTCTTCCTCTTTTTAACTACCCTTCCATGTTACCAAGCATGGTGTCCTTCTCCAGGATCTGGGCTCTCCTGAAAATAGGTCCAAATATGTAAGAAAAAATGTGTCCTTCTTTGCCTTTAAGGAGCACTCTGGTCTGACTACTTCTAAGACACATCAGTTTGTTCTTCTGGTAGTGCACAGCATTTTCAATATTCTTTTCTAGCACCACAATTCAAATGCATCCATTCTTCTTTGTTCTTCCTTATTCAATGTCCAATATCATATATATGTATATATATATATGGCAGTAGAAACTAACATAGTTGGGAAAGAGATATCTGTCCTCAAAGTAATGCCCTTGCTTTTCAAAGGTCTAAAGAGGTCTTGTGCAGCAGATTCACCTACCACAACATGTCTTTTGATCTCTTGAGGTCCCTTATTGCATATCCTCTTTTGAAAACAGAGGGAATATATGGCAGTACTCTGTTGCTATACTGATGTGACCATTTTGAACCATCTTAAGCATAATTTTATCTTTGTATGACATTGATGATATATTTTGATAATTTCTACTTCCTGTGTGATGGTAAGCTTGCCATGCCAACATGGCCAAAGAAGATAGGTAGATTTGTTGTGACAACATGGCCAATGAACACAGGTAAGATCAATTGAAGGGCAGAGATAGAAATGGCTCGGCAAGCCCGCCCTGGTCTTCTTGCTCTTGAATCTTCGGACCAGCTGCCTGCTTTGTTTATCCTGTGCCTCCAAGCGACACTACCCGTGGACCATGTTGCTGTGAGTTGAGGTTCCTTCAAGCCCTGCTTCACCACGCTCTTAGAATATACATCTCTTGAACTGGGGACTGATGGACTCTGTCATCTGGCTGACTGTTGGTGGCCTGCTTTGCTGCTTGCTGCTTGTGGTTGGATAGCCTGACTTGCTCTACAGAAGACGACTCGGTGTCCCTCAAGACTTGAAGGACTGCCAGTGTAATAGCCGTGTCACGCAAGTGAATTGCACCAAGCCATTTGTACTACTTTATAGATTAGTTAACTGTCCATTTCTTATGTTATATATCTTTCTATCTATATAAATAGAGAGAATTATTAGTGTCCAGGTTTTGTTTCTCTAGAGAACCCTAACACATTCTGTTAGATCAATTTTCTTTGTAATGGGCTGAAATATGAATCTCTTCCAGTTGATTTGCTTCCAAATTTTTTAAATAGGTGAATGAGCATCTGGAGCACTTTTGCTTTGTTGAAACATTTCAAATGTATTCTGTCAATTACTGGAAACTTGTATTTGCTAATGCTTTCAGCGTTGCCTCTATTCTTTCCTTGAGTGCCATTGTTTTTTGATCATTTGCTAACTCCAGAAATAGCTAAATGTCAAACCACTATTTTAAGACAGATACTTTGCATCTCTTCCATATACTTTTGATATTCACTTAGTCATTCAATGTAGGATTGAAGCCATAGGATTGAAACCATCAATACAGAAATCCCAGATTAGGATTTCTCTTCAGTTCTTTCCACTTGAGAAATACTAAACATGTTCTTTCCCTTAGCTTTCTAACACCAAGTCTTTGCACATTTCACTTAAATACCTTGTCATCTAAAAATGCTCTTTGAAAATTGCTACTGACAGGTCATGCAACACCATTTCTTCTATTTATTTATGTCCAGGCACAATGTGTAGAGTACTTTCTTATATGCATTACATGGTGTTATTTTTTTCTTTTCTGTCTTTCTTGAGGCCTTTTGCTTTCTTTATTTATGCATTCTTGATATTACATAATTCATTTGGTCTTCAGCCCTTTGCATTCAATGAATAACATCTATCTTTGAGATGGCTTTAAAATCTAGATTTGGTGTATTTTTTATTAATAATAAATCATTTTATCTATTAAAATGATTTTACAACTCATAAGAATCCATACATCAATTGTATCAAACATGTTTGTACATATGTTGCCATCAACATTTTCAAAGCATTATCCTTTTGCTTGAACCCTTGGTATCAGCTCCTTTTATTCCTCCTTCCCCTACCCTTCCACTCGAATGAACCCCTGATAAGTGATAAGTTATTATTATTTTCATATCTTATTCCATCCACTATTGTTTCTTATTCCATCCTTCACCCATGTTTCAATTGTTCACCCTCTGGGAGGTGGGGGTTATACAAAGAACAATATAGTCAGTTCCCCATTTCTTCCTCCACTTTCACCTTACTCTGATGGTATCCTACTTTCATTACTATTTATGAGGGATTTATCTGTCCTGTGTTACGTGTATTGAGAGCCCTTATCTATACCAGTGTACATGCTCCAGTCTAACCAGATTTGTGAGGTAGAACTGGAGTAATAATAATGGGTGGAGAAAACATTAAGGAACTAGAGAAATGTGTTTCTGTTGGTGCTATGCTGCACCCTAGCTATCTGGTTCTTTCCTTGTGAGCCTTCTGTGAGGAAATGTACAACTGTCTACAGATGACCTTTGGATATGGTGTACTTCTTACAGTTAAATATTGAATTTCATAGGTCTTAGTTAATTTTTTTCATCTTCATTTTAATTAGTATTTGCGTTTTGGCCCTTTTTAATTCCTGTCTTCTGAATTTAGTGAGGACTGCATGTATAGTTTACACTTATGCTGTTTGAAAAGACATTTATATTGTTGAATACATCATGGATATTGTAAAATTCTATGATAAAATCTCTGGCATCGTTACTATCATCCAATGCATATTTCCCAAGTACAGATATTTAATTTTTTGAAACTTTGTATTGCACTCACTAGAAATCATTGCAACTGAATTACATGCTTGATCAATTCATGACCGCAAAAGTTCATTAAAAATTCCATTTCTTAAACTTTGTCCCTAAAAGCTGTACAAATTTGAATAGTATTTACATCAGTGGATCTTCCTTGTAGACGTATGGTTATTTTGCTCTCACTGACAGCACTATGTTTCAGAAAAGATCTTGAATTGTTCTAGCAATCTACCTTATCGTGAGTTTATCAAGAAAATCAATTCCATTAGTCATCCATACACATAATGTTCTATTACAGTGATTACAATCAGTATAATATAGCATAATTTATCCTATTACCTTTATCTTTTCCATTACTATTCATTTTTCTTCTAATACTTCTTCCTATATCATTTTTCCATGGCAAATGCTGCCCGTTTACTACTAAATTTTGATTGTTCAAATATTTGATTGTTCAAAAATCTTATAGACTTGTCTGTTATTTGGCTGAAAACTGAACCGTAGAGGTAAATTCATTTCCAGCCTTGAAGCGTGACCAAGTGGCATAATCTTTGGATTTTCACCATTTTCTCCTTTTGCTTTTTTTCTTAAATATAGATTTACTGTGGGCTCTTACAGCTTTTATAACATTCAATATATTGTTCATATTAAGCATACTTGTACACGTTACCACATTCACCTACAAACATTTTCTACTTGAAACCCCCAGCATGCACTCCTCTTTTCCTTTTTCCTCTAGTTATTTTTTTAATTCCAACTTCTTATATTTCCCCTTCTCCCTTCTCCTCCCCTATGAACTCCTAATAATTTATAAATTGTTATTACCTCTTCATATCGTACACTGTCCAATGTGTCACTTCACTCATCCCAACCCCTGTTGTCTGCACACCAGAGAGGAGATCCCATATAGATCCCAAAAATTAGTTCCTCCTTTCTACACCCATGTAGTTTATTGTTAAACTGTCTAGTACCCTCTTTCTACTCCACCTTCCCAGTGTCACCACTCATCACTAGTCTCAAGGGATTAGCTATCCTAAATTTTCACATTTCTGACTCCTGGTCTAGTCTGTCTTGCAGAATTGGGATAATGATAGTCGGTGGGAGGAAGCATTTGAGAATCAGAGGAAAGTTGCACATTTCATTGCTTCTACACTGTACCCAGACTAGCTCATTTCCTCGCCGCAACCCCTCTGTAAGAAGATGCCACTTCACTTATTCATGGGCTTTGAGTCCCCAATCTGGACTCCTCCTCATTTATAATGATATAATTTTTAGGTCTTTGATCCTTGATACCGGATCCCTTTGATACCTCGTGGACATATAGGCTGTTGTTCTTCTTCCAGGTGGACTTGCTTCTTAGTTAGATGGCCACTTATTTACCTTCAAGTCTTTAAAATCCCAGACACACATCTTTTGATAGCCAGGAATCATCAGTTTTTTTCACCACGTTTGCTTATGCACATATTTGTTGTCAGCTATCATATCAGGAAAGTGAGCATATAGTGTTATGATTATTTGTTCTTGAAACCTGATAATTGATCCATTTGGCATCTCTTGATTCCATAAGCTAGTGTGCTTCTTTCATATGGACTTTGTTGCTTCCGAGCTGGGTGGCCACTCGTTTACTTTGAAGCCTTTAAGACCCCAGACACGACATGCTGTGATAGCCAGGCACCATCTGCTTTCTTCACCACATTTGTTTACGCACACATTTGTTTTCTGTGATCGTGTCAGGGAATGCCAATTTAATAGAACAAAATCTTCTTGCACTGAGGAAATACCTGATGTAGGCCTCATGCCCATCTGCTGTCCTAATTCTAAGCCTATAAGTATATGCACATTGATCTATTTCCCCATCATTGTATGAATATATGCACCTACGTATATGCTTGTATTTAACCTCTATAATTGCCCCTTATTTCCCAGTTCTTTTCTCTTTTTCCCTATACCTCCTCCCATTCCACCATCACACTCAGCCTCCATTTGGGTTTCAATATTTTCTCTCTATTACATTAGTCTTAATCAATCCCTATCGAATATCCCACACCCACCCTGTCACTGATCCTGAACCACATGCTACACACCCCATCCCTGGATCAGCCAACAACTCTGCCACCTACATCCACTCTGGTACCATCAGTCCCAATGTCCCCACCCCCAGAGTGCCCATCCAGCCCACCCCATCCAGATAGACCTGTAAAGAAAATAGTATGCTAAAAAAAAAGGGCATCCTACAATGAAGCAACTAAAGAAAACAATGATAACATTAACCAAAAAAAAACCCCCTAATATCCAATATGCACATGTGCATGCAAAAAACAAAGATTATAACAATATAAAAATCTACAAATAGTTTAAGGTCTGTTTGTTGACCTCAAGGAGTGTCTCTGGTTGAGTTGGATGGGGTGCCACACTATGGTCACAAAATATGTCTTTGGTGTTTTATCTAGAGCTCGATGTTCTGTTGCATAACCTTAGTTTTTTGGTGTGGTTGTGTTTCTCCAGTATTGACCCCAAAATGCCTTGGGTCAGTGAGGGTAGCTGAATTTCACATTGGGGCCGGCCATATGGTCCTCTCTTTGTATTGACAGTTCTGAGTGGGAATATCGTCCTGAAGGCTCAGTGGCCAGAACGTACTTCATTCTATTTTCCTCCTCCTTCATTTATTCTTGGATATTCTGGTCAGGTATATTGCTCTCCCCAAGCTGCAGCTTCAATATTGACCTCCATGGCAAGCTCCGCTGGGGGCTAGGCAGGTGCTCCTGTAGTTGGAATTGGGGTTTTGCTCTCAGACCTCTCCACTGGTTGTCAACTCCATTTCTTCATGCTGCATTCACTTCCTGGAATACCATATTTAAGCTTGGTCCCTCTTTTCCTGTGGAAATATAAAAAATATACTCCCCTTGGGTGGGTTAGTACCCCATTCCCTCTCTACTTAACACCATTTGACTGCTCACATCCTGGTGTCCCACTCTAATTGGCTACTACATGTAGCCCTGAATTTGGTCTGGCCACAGCTGTACTATCTGGGCTTGCCCCAGGATTTTCTGCATACTGTAGATTTTTTCCCAATACCACTTCTGTATTTTGTATTTTCTCCTATTTCTCTGCAGTAAGCCTGGTGATTTGTTTGTGTTTGTGAGCTTTGTTCCACATTTACTCTTACTGTGTCCAAGGCCTACTAGATAGAGTGAAGATGGGCTCCCTTTTAGAATGACTACAGGGGAAGTGATGACATGCTCCCTACTAGAGGGGCTGGCAGTGCTAACCAGGCCCCAGCCAGTTCTTCTGCCGTCAGGTTCATAGAAGCTAGGGTTTGTATGATCCTAAGACATTGTACTAGTGGTTTCCATTAATACTCGGTTTTCTTATTTTTTCCTGATAATGAAAGACAAAAAACACCTTATATGGTCATTCATAAACTTTTAAGATACCAGTAACTACTCACTGAAGTTGGATTTAGAATACTGTCTTTCTTGGCTATTTTATGCCAATTTCTTTTTTACTATGATCGTTTCATAATTTTGCCAACTGTGTCCTCTACATCATAGTAGAAAACAAATATCCTTTGGGGGGGGGGGGTTGTTTGTTTGTTTTGGCCTCTGGTGGTCGTGGGAGCTACCCAGCGCTGTTCCTGAGAGCCACCGCTGGATTTGAACCACCAAGCCCGCGGGCCACAGTCCCGCACTCAACCACTTACGCCACAGGGACTAAGCTCCAAAACAAATATCTTAAAGGAATTATCCACTGGGTTTGAGTGCTGAAGTCATAATCACAAGGACCCGTGAAGTCAGAGAACTAACTATGGTGGTTTATTCAGCCAATTTAGGACTGATTTACCGCTGCATCAACCAGCCTGTTGATGCCCTTACTTCCCTATCCCATTTCTTGATCATCAGCTTCCACAGTTACATGTGTGCTTTTTTCCTGCTAGATAACGTAACTCAAAACAATGCCCTTCATCCAATTTTCAATTGGATTATTTTTCTATTTTATTTGAGTTGTTGAAATGTTCAATAAAATCTTGAAATTAGTCACTTGTCTGATATATAACTGTCAATAGGCTTTCCTAGTCTATCGGCTAACTATTTTTTGGTGGACTGTTTTGATGATCTTCAATTTACTTAGACTCATACTTTGTATAGTCTACATACTGAGCATTAATAGATCTTTGCGGCTTTTTCCATATAGTGCTACAGCGCATCAGCAAATCAAGGTCCTGAAACCTAAATTCCATCCTCACCAGTAATGTTCACTCTATTTTTGAGGAGGTAGCTATTTATTGTATATGGTTCCATTTTCTCAGACAAAATAATGTGAAAATATGTAAACTATTAATAAAAATTGTTGTGTGTGAGTAGCATATCATTTATTTTGTGTGCTAAGTTACTAGCACTCAATTGCTGAGAAAAATGTGAAATGTAGAATTAAACAGAATGTAAAATGACAGTAAATTTAAGAATATCTAGATTTTATACTCAACATAAAAGCAGAAGTTTTACCTTCATAATTAGTTATAGGTCAGCTGTTATAGGCAGCAAATATGTTTTAGCAATAAATATCAGATATCAAAAAGGAAAAGATGGGTACATGTTAGTATTATCTTACTTTTAAATAAAATGGTCTCTCTTATTTTAGTATGTCTTTGACATCATTTTGATGTTAACAGAAATGTACTGAATTGTTTTTCTGTTGTTGAAATCAAAAAAAGAGAGAAATTAATGGTATGTGCTGTATTCTTTTGGATGTTCATTTATCTTTCCTTCTCTCTCTCCTCTGTCCTACAAGCTCACTCTGAAAAAGAACCAGTTGACTTGCAGTGAATTAATAAACCTTATTTTTCAAAATTTTCAACTGTGGTTATATAATTCCATTAGTCCATATTTTCTCTTTAGTATTCATACTTTCTTCATTCCCATTGGTTTTAAGTGAACACCTTTTCTCACTGCATTTCACAAGTTTAGATAAAGTTGTATGAACTGATGGGAAAATCTTTCCATACACTGTTTTTCTTTCAAAATTCTGCAATGCAACAGCTAGCACCTCTCCTGCTGGTGCATGACTATCCCAATGAACATACTAACCTAAGGAGTTAAGTTCAATCTCTTCCATACAGTACCTCTCACCCTGCATCATGCATCATAATTATGACTGCTGCTGTTTTTAGGAGCCATCAAGGTATAAATAAATATCATCAAAGGTCTTCCTCTTTTGGGCAGCCCTTCCACTTTACCAGACATGATGTTCTTCTTCAGAGACTCATCTTTCCTGATAATGTATACAAAGGTCACGTCTAGTCATCCTTGCTTCTAAGGAGCATTCTGGCTGTCCTTCTTCCAAGACTGGTATGTCTGTTCTTTTGGTTCAGCACCATAGTTTAGATGCCTCATTCTTCTTTGGTCTTTATTCAATGTCCAACTTTCACATACATTGAAAGGATTAAAAATACATAGTTTGGATCAGATGTACCTTGGTCTTAAAAGTAATATTGTTTTTCCAACACTTGAAAGAGGCCTGGTGTAGCATATTTATGCAGTGCATTAGTTATGCAGTTTCCTTGATGATTGATTGTGGACTCAAGTAAGATGAATTACCTATGGGGCATGCTCCAGCATATTTTTCTGGACCTGGCCCCTTCAGCTTCTGATTCAGTAGTTTTTTGTATATCCTGAAATGTTTCTTTTTAAACAAATACTGCTTTTCCAGGGACCACACTTTGAGAGTCATTCTTATTCCTTGGTTATGGGAAATGGTTCATATCATTCAGCTTCTCCTTAGAACTCTATGAATAAAATACATTTCTATATTACTCCAATAATAATCAGCATTATTGAAGCTCTTATTATTACCAAGTTGCACAGGAGTTTCACATGCCTTATTTCAGTCCACAAGGGAATCTAAATTCATCTTTCTTTGCACTCTACATGAAGAAAAGTTGGCATAGAGATGTCAAAAGAATTTTAAAAGGTGTAACAGGGAAGGAGAATTGAAATTCAAAATTATATTCTTGGATTATAAACACTTATATGGTAGAAAAGTTTCTTACAATTCTTTGTGTAGATTGTATTAGAAGTTTTCCTTAAAATTTTCAAATTTATTTTTAATATTGATATTGTTGAAGCAAAAGTAAGCATTTAAGTAACTGTTTTTAAAACTTGCATTAAGTAAAAAATTAGATATATTAAGTGGATATAGCTTAAAAAGAGTTCCAAGAATAGTAGAAGTGTCAATCTTCAAGAAAAGTCATTTCATGTGAAGAGACCAGTGAATTCTTCCATTTTAATCAGCTTACTTATCAATCTGTTGATCACTTTCTTTGAACTGTAACATAGAAAAATACAAATTCTTAGATATTTAGAATTTGTTTCCCTATAATTGGAAATCTCTAATTTGTTATCAAGACTTTTAATCAGGTGTGAACAAAATCCATTTGATTTCATGAAGATAGTCTAGAAAGGGAATGCAAATAAAATTTTGAAAATAGTTTATTTTGCTCCAGTAAATCTCTCTATATTAAATGAATTTTATATAAAACTATTTTATATTCTCTTTCTAAACTAAACTAGCTGCATGACACCTTTATCCCCCCAAATTACTTCTCATTTTTGACATGAAAAAGTAAATTACAAGACAGATAAAAATCATTCAATATAACAAATCTAATTTAACTCAAGGAAAATGTTTAAATTAAATTTAAAATTAAACTTAAATGAATCTTAATACCAAATTTAATTGAATTGTTCATACTTTACATAAAGTAAAAAACAACACACTGTGTGAAAATGTCCAAAGAGACCTTCATATTGATTTTATAAACGATGAAAATGAAGCTCAGAGATATTTGTATTTCAGTTTGCATTAAAAATGGTTCTCATAACAGTAATAATAACAATGAAATTGCTCAGGAATTTCTGGTGACAGAGCAGGAAATGATCTATTGCAAGTGCTACTCTACTTTTGTCAGATCAAAAATAATTGTCAAACAATCATACTTTCATCAGCACCTCTTTCAATACTGGAATAGCAGGATAGATTTCTGGAATAATAAAAATATTTTCTTCAAAATTAATTTTTCATAAATCTTCAAACTGAAAAAATATTATTACCTTTAGAAGTCATTGCACAAAATGGAAGAAAACTTTCTTCTTTTCAAAAGGAAATAATTTTTCCTGATGTCATAGCTAAATTACATGAGATGAGATCTCATTATCCTGGTTTCTCAGGAACATTTTAGCTATTCTTAGCCTTGTCTTAGCCTTGTCTTCTAGCAATCCACTGCATTCAATATTCTTTTCAAACATCACAATTCAAGACATCAATTCTTTGGTCTTACAAAACAAAGCACCTTGCTACCATTGAGTCAACCCCAAATCACAGCAACTCTATGTAGGGTTTGCAATGCTATAAATCTTTTTTTAATAATTTTATTATTAATTTTTATAATTTTATTGGGGGCGCTTATATATATTATAACATTCAAAACATCATCTGTATCAAGCATATTTGCACACATGTTGCCACATTCATTTCCAAATATTTTCTACTTGAGCCCTTGGTATAAGCTCCTCTTCCCCCCCTCCCTTTTTAATGAATCATTTTACTAGGGACTCATGCACCTCCCCTCGTGATCCATACATACATCAATTGTATGCAGGCCTCATTTGCACACTTGTTGCCATCATCACTCTCAAAACTTCCCTCCACCTAGGCCCCTAGTTCCAGCTCCCCATATTTCCCTTCCCCTCTCCCCCCATGAATCTTTAATAATTTACAAATTTCTATTGCTTTTTCATATCGTAGACTGTCCAATGTGTCCCTTCACTCACTTCCCTGTTGGCCTTGCCCCAGAGAAGAGATTATATGTAGATCCCTGAAATTAGTTCCCCCTTTCTACTCCACCATCCCTCCACCCTCCCAGTATCACCACTCCCATCACTAGTCCTGAGGGAACATCTATCTTAAATAAACCCATGTTTCCAACTCCAGTGTACAACCCCTGTTTTAGCCGGACTTGTCTGGCAGAACTGAAAATATGGGAGGAAGCATTTGAGAACTAGAGGAAAGATACATATTTTGTTATTACTACACTGTACTTTAGATGGCTCATTTCCTCCCTGCAACCCCACTGTAAGAGGATGTCACTTCACCTATTGATGGGCCTTGAGTGATCAATCTGTACTCCCCCTTATTTATAATGATATAATTTTAGTTCTTTGATGCCTGACACTGGATCCCTTCAACACCTCGTCGTCACATAGGCTGGTGTACTTCTTCCATGTGGGCTTTGTTGCTTCTGAGCTGGATGGTCGCTTGTTTACCCAAACCTTTAAGACCCCAGACACTATATAGTTTCATAGCCTGGCACCATCAGCTTTCTTCACCACATTTGTTTATGCACAAATTTGTCATCAGTGATCATATCAGGAGAGTGAGCACACAAGGTTATGTTTTTTAGTTCTTAAACCCTGATAACTGATCCCTTTAACAACTCATGGTCCCACACACTGGTATATTCATCCATGTGGGCTTGATTGCTTCTGAGTTGGATGGCTGCTTTTTTATTCAAGCATTTAAGACCCCAGATGCTACATCTTTTGATAGCTGGGCACCATCAGCTTTTTTCACCACCTTTGCTTATGCACACATTTGTCTTCAGTGATCATGTTGGGGAGGTGAGCATGATGGAATGCAATTTAATAGAACAAAGTGTTCCTGCATTGAGAAAGTACCTGAGTGGAGGTCCAATGCCTATCTGCTGTTCTGCTACAGAGCCTGTATGTATAAGTCCGTTGATCTCTATCCCCCATCATCACATATAAATATATGCATCTATGTATATGACTGTATTTAAGCTTCTATAAATGCCCTTTGCGCGCGCGCGCACACACACACACACACACACACACACACCAAGTTCTTTCCTCTATTTCCTTTTACTTTCCTCTTGTTCCACTATCATGCTTAGCCTCCATTTGGGTTTCAGTATTTTCTTTCTGTTACATTACACTTGATCATTCCCTTTTGGACTTCTCTCATCCACCTTGTCTCTAATTTTAGATCAACTGATATACCCTTATCCCTGGGCTGGTCAACACCATCTCCTTTCCCCCTCCTCCCATTCTCCCATGACCCCCACCCCAGAACCATCAGTCCCATCATTTTTGCCTCCAGGCTGTTCATCCAGACTATATTATTTAGATATACCTGCAAAAGGTAACAATATGTACCATAAAAAGGCTTCCTAAAATGAAGCAACTAAAGAAAATAAAGCAATGATAACAACAACCAAATAAAAGACCCAGTGTCCTATATATATATATTTGTAAAATAATAATAACAATATAAAAAGCTGTAAATAATTCAAGGTCTATTCTTTGACCTCCAGGAGTGACCCCTGGTTGAATCAGATGGGGTGCCACTCCCTGGTCCCAAGGTTTATCCCTGTCACTCCATCAGGAACTCCACGCCCTGTTGCACACCCTTAGTGTTTTTCCATGGTGTGGCTGTGTCAGACAGGGTATAGTCCTGACCCTATTTCTCCATTGTTGTCCCCGAAAGGCTTTGGGTCAGTGATGGTAGCTGCATTTCATAGTGGGGCTGGTCATATGATTCTCTTTGTGCCTCGGGTGTTCTGAGTGGGAATATCATCCTAAAGGCTCAGTGGACCAGGATGCACTCCATTACCTCTTCCTCCCTCTTCGTTTGATCTAATGTGCTATGGTCAGGCATCTCTCACTCCCCAAGTGAGAGATGCATCTTCAAGTGCTGACCTTCAAAGCAAACTCCCCTGTTAGAGAGGTGGCTGCCCCTGTAGTTGGGATTGGAGTTGTATGCTCAGACTCCTCCGTTGGTTCCCCACTCAGTTTTTTCTTCTTCCTCTAGTTTTTGTATTGTCAGAAACAGACAGCAAAACACCTCAAAAAGAAAATAAATGTTTTTTTTGCTTAATGTGTCAGGCAGGGTTCTCTTAGAGAAATAAAATCAGGACACTAGTAATTCTTTTTATATATTTATATATAGAGAAACACATATAAGATAAGAAAGAACCAGTGCAGATTGCTCAGTGCAACTCATTTGCGTGAGGCAACTAGAAGACTGGCAGTCCTTCAAGTCTTGAGGGCCACTGAGTAGTCCTCTGTAGAGCAATCCAGGCTATCTGGTCACAGGCTGCAAACAGCAGAGAAGCTCACCAACAGTCAGCCAGATGACAGAGTCCAACAGTCCCCAGCTCAGGAGATGTATATTCCAGGAGCGTGGCAAAGTAGGGCTTGAAGGATCCTCAACTCACAGCAGCACAGTCCACGATTAGGTGTCCCACGGGTAGTGTTGCTTGGTAGTCAAGGAACAGAATGAATAAGGCAGCTCTCTGGTCCAAAGATCTGAAAGCAAGAGAAGAGGGCGGGACTCGCTGAGCTCTTCTTATCTCTGCCCTTCAATTCATCCGTGTGTTCATTGGCCGTGCCGTCACAACAGACCCACTAATCTTCTATCGCCATGCTAGCATAACAAACCTACCCATCACCATCCACCCCTTGCCAACATGGCACCTGTACACAATTTTTTACCCATATAGAATTTCCAGACATCAATGAAATCAAACTTATACTTAACATCAAACATCTATCATACATATACATGAGAACACACTGAGTTCAATTGTAGCTGATATATCATACATGAGCAAAGAAAGATTCAATAAGCTCATGAACAGAAAATACATGAACAATCACAAACTTCACTTCTGCAATAGATCACATGGTTGTAATTGGTAGGTAGAACTACCTTCTTCTACTATTCTTTCTGTATTACTTTTGCCCTCAGCAATCACTTCAGCTGGTTGTGGAATTTTGCCTGGTGGGGTGACCCAGACCTTCATTCCTGAGGGGTCTAGGTCATTAGATGTCCTGTCATGATGGGGTTGCTGTAATTTACCATTAACTTTTATCACAGGGCATGGTAGCACTAAGAGCTGGCCTATGGGATCTCCTGGATTCCAGACATATTCCTCTTTACCCCCATTACGCAACACCAGTCCATTTCTTCTTGTTAATCTGGATCAATCACACCACTCAGTACAGTGACACCCTTCCTGATCTGTTGATACAAAGGTATGAGAAGCCCAAAGTGGCCAGGGGGCATTCTCAGCTGCCAGTTCAGTGGAATCTGTGCTGTGTTTCCAGGTGGGAGAGTTCCTTCCTTTGAGACCAGGACCTCCAGTCCCGAAGAACATAGTGATGCTGGGACAGGAAGCAAAAACGCTGCAAGTGGGTCAATAGGGGTAATAGTGAGTGGTGCCACTCCAGTTTCCACCCCTTGGTTCCTGGATCCATGAATCTTGGCTATTGGAGACACAGCACCATATATTGGCCACTGGTTTAAAGCATATACAACTTCCTGGAGAACACTGCTCCAGCCTCACAAGTTGTTGCCACATAGTTTGTATCACAGTTGTGTCTTCAGGAGCCCATTCTATCGTTCTATCAAGCCAGCTGCTTCAGGATGCTGAGGAACATGATATGACCAGTGGATTCCATGGGCATGGACCCATTGCCACACTGAATTTGCTGTAAAGTGAGTTCCTTGATCTGAAGCAATGCTATGAGGGAAGCCATGCTGGTGGATGAGGCATTCTGTAAGTCCACAAATGGTGGTTTGGGCAGAAGCATTGCATGCAGGGAAGGCAAATCCATATCCAGAATAGGTGTCTATTCCAGTCAGAACAAAACGCTGCCCCCTCCAGGATGGGAGTGGTCCTGTATAATCAAGTTGCCACCAAGTTGCCGGTAAATCTCCCCAAGGAATGGCTCTATACTTTGGACTTAACATACCTTGGTTTCTGCTGCTGGCAAATAGGGCACTCATCAGTGGCTGCGACCAAGTCAGCAGAAGTCCATGTTGCTGTGCCCATGCATAATCGCCATCCCTGCCACCATGTCCACTTTGTTCATGTGCCCATTGGGCAGTAAGAGGAGTGGCAGAGAAAGAGGAGGGTCAGTCGCCACAGTGCGTGTCATCTTATCTACTTGATTGCTAAAGTCCTCCTCTTCAGAGGTAACCCTTTGATGAGCTTTCACATGAGACACAATTACATTTACTTTTTTGGCCCTTTCAGAGAGATCCATCCACATACCTCTTCCCCACAGCGCCTTGTCACCAATCTTCCAGTCATGTTGCTTCTAAGTCACTGAACAAACAGCCAAGCCATTAGCCACAGCCCATGAATCAGTATACAGTCTCACTTCTGGCCACTTTTCCTTGTAGGTGAACTGAATGCCAAGGTGCACTGCTCGAAGTTCTGCCCACTGGGAGGATTTTCCTTCACCACTATCTATCAGGGAGATACCAGAAAGGGGCTATAGGCTGCTGCTGCCCACTTACGAGTGGCACCTGCATATCGTGCAGAGCCATCCGTGAACCAAGCATGACTTTTCTGTTCTTCAGTTAAATTATCATTAAGAACTCCCCAGGAAGCCATGGGTGCTGATTTGGAAAGAGAAGGTAATGTGACTAGAGTGGGGACTGTGGGCATTTGGGCTACTTCTTCATGCAACTTATTTGTACCTTCAGGTCCTGCTCTGGCCCCATTTCATATGTACCACTTCCATTTAACAATGGAGTGTTGCTGTGCACGTCAAACTTATGACTTTGTGGGTCAGACAATACCCAGTTCATGATGGGTAGTTCAGGCCTCATGGTGACTTGGTGGCCCAAGGTGAGGCATTCAGTCTCCACCAAAGCCCAGTAACAAGCCAACAACTGCTTTTCAAAGGAGGAGTAGTTGTCTATAGAAGATGGCAGGACTTTACTCCAAAATCCCAATGGTCTATGTTGTGATTCACCAATAGGGGTCTGCCAAAAACTCCACACTGCATCTTTATTACCAACTGACACTTTTAGCATCATTGGGTCAGCTGGATCAAATGGTCCCAGTGGCAAAGCAGCTTGCACG
>PVJH01015254.1:0-54192 GCA_004026705.1 Nesogale talazaci
AAAAGAGGGGTTTGTAACAAAATATGATTCAAAATTAACAAGCAAAATCAATCATGGTTTCTATGTGCCAGTGAAACAATCTCATAATAAAGCATTAAAAAATGAATATAACCACATAGAAGATGAAATATCTAAGAATAAACCTAACCAAAAAAAAGGCCTGTACAAAGAAAAATACATTGTTACAAAATAAATAAGGCATCCACAAGTGGAAAAATATCCTGTGTTCATAGATAGGAGGACATAATGTTGTAAAAATGTCAAAACTACATCAAACAGTCTACAAGTAAAAAGAAAATCTGATCCAAATTCCTACTTCATTCTTTAACAAAATGGAATATATCATTGACAACTTCATATGAAGAGAAAAGAGGCCCAGAATCAACAATGAATTTTTCAAAAAGAAGAACAAAGTAGGAAACTGCAACATCTGACTGGAAAATCTGCTACATAACCACAGTAGTAAAAAAAAAATTGGTGAAATTACAATGATAGTTATAGAGATGAATGGAATAGGATTGAAAATAATAACAACAACAACCTACAGTCAACAAATTTTTGACAAAAGTCCTGAAAAAGTTAAATGGGAAAGGGGAAATCCCTCCAATGAATTGTGCTGGAAAACTGGGCCTCTATCTGCAGAAACATCTGCCAGGACAGATAACTTGACCCATTCTGAAAAATAAACTAAAGATGCTTTCATCACCTAAAGGTAAGCCCTGGTGTTATGAAAGTCATATGTGAGAAAATTGCAACAAACTTTTGATCCCCAGTGTAGGATATAGACAGGCTACTTCATACAATAAAGGAAGCATATACAGTGAAAAACAAAATAAATGGCTCGGACTTATTAAAAATAAAAGTTATGCACATCAAAAAGCTTTATCAAAAGAGTAAAGTGAGACCCCACAGAGTGTGAATATATATTTAACAATCATGCTAAAAGAAAATATACTAATTACTAAAATGTATAGACTCATTCAACATTTCTAAAAGAAAAATAAAATAATCCAATTAGATGGTGAGTAAAACACAATTCACAAAGATATTAGAAAAATTAACATTCAAAAGACATTCACCTGGCTAGCACATGAAGAAATGCTTACAATCACTAGCAATCCAAGAGATAAAAATCAAAACAACAATATAATATCACCTTACTATCAGAAGCAAAGTCAAATAAAAATAAAAGGATAAAAGATAAAAAATACTGGAAATGGTGCAGAGACATTGGAACTCAACTGCTGGTTGGCTTGTAATTTTGCTGGGCATAAATCTTTAAGAAATAAGTGAAAAAAATAAAAGAAAAAAGAAATAGATTATGAGCAAACTTATGCTCTCCCATGTTCATTACAGCACAATTCCCAATAACAAGAAGCTAGAAGTAGCCAAAATGTCCAGAAGTAAAAGAATGGATAAAGAAACTCTGGCACATACACACAATAGGATACTATATATGTGCAAAATAAAGCAATGAAGCCAGGAAACTCTTCGTGACTTGGATGGACATGAAAATCATTATACTGAGTGGTTGGTCAATTACAAAAAGAAAAATATTTTATGAGTACACTACTGCAAGAATAAACACTAAGATGAAGGTAGGATTCAGCACTCAGGTCATCTGATCCAGCCTCCCAAGCAACAATACAAAGCCTACCTAGTACTCTGTGAACTTTACCTTACCTCCTTTTTATGTCCATCTCACATAGCACCTTGACATAAGAAACCTCATCTCACCTAAGCTGTGACTCAAGAGGAGCCAAGAGGAAGAAGATCATTCCTTTGCACCATAAAACATTGTGCTAAAGTAATCCCACATCAATAGTCACTCCTACAAGAGTGGAAGTGAACTTGACTTGAAATTCAAATAAAGGTGGGAGGGAGGAGTACATGTATGTTTCCAATAAGGAGTATAAGGTGGTTGAGAATTTGTGACGGGATCCATGGTCTAAAGGCAAGGCAGCAAATGGATACACTGGTGAGGCTAAGTAAGGCAGCCCACATTGAGTTGACCAGAATCCCACCAGATGGAGAAATGTATGTTAAATTTTTTTTAAAAAAAGAAAAGTACGTTAATCTGTGAACTGGTGCATATTGTTGCTTTCTTTATGGATGACCTATCTGATCTGAATTTGCTTATGGATGCGGACTTCACAAGATTCCATATGGAATGAAGACTCTTCATATCAAGGAACATGATTGTTTCTCCATAGCACTGGGTTGATATAAGTGAGCAATGGACATTGGAGACCCCAAACTGGGCAGATAAAGAAATGAAGTTGGAAGTGGATGGCTTACAAACATTCATATGTAGGGTGTGGGGCGGGGGGATATATTCCTATGCAGGGTGTGGGGCAGGGGGATATATTCCTAGGACTATTAGATTATAGTGTAGGTGTTCACATAACTTTTTGTTAGGTATAAACCATTTATGTTTTGCTCACTCTTTATGTTTAAATGAGATTAGCACATTTTGACTGTGTACTTTTCAGTTTTATTCTGTTAGATACAGATATGATTTTATTATTGTTTTGCTTAAAATTTATTTATGGCTAAAGAGTTGTGTCAATGGGTTAAGTTGACAAGGGTTGGTCTGTGGTAGTTGCATAATCAATTACCAACTTAAGGAAGGGGTAGAGTCTAGGATAGTCTATTGCCAACTTGAGGGAGGGGTGGAGTCTAGTCTGTCAATCAGGTCGCAGCTTCATGACCTCACTTGTAGTCACCAGTGGAAATAATAATTCTCTGGAGGCCAGACACACACCCTCTGCTTCTTTTCTCTGTGAGACATTTCTGGTGACAAGCCACATAGAGCTATGATAATGGAGTCAGAGCCCTGGATTTGGAGAAGCCAAATGGAGACACATGCCAGTGCTGAGATGCTTCCCCCACCACTGGATTCACAAGACTGGATTCATGCCAGCTTGTGACCTTCCTGCATTGAACCTCATTGCGTGTGTTGCATGAGCCTGAAGAGGGATTTATGTACTGGTATCAGACATAAGGACTAATAGTGCACTTATGGACTTGATCTGGATTGGACTGTGATGTTTTCTTAATGTACATTTACTCTATGATATAAAGTTTATCTATTACACACATATGAGTGTCTGTGAATTTGTTTCTCTTGTCACCTTGTACTGACACAATCACAGAATTGTTATAGGGAGGGAGAACCTTGCCTAACTTACAAACTAATATCCTTAAAATTAACAAGGATTCTTTTTTGGGGGGAGGCATCATTGCCCTCTGGTGGGAGTAGGAGTCCCAGTCTTGCTCTTGGAGAGCTGCTGCTGGATTTGAAGTGCCAACCTAGTGGGCAGCAATCCTGCACACAACCTCTAAACCGCCGGGGCTCAGCCCAACATGGATTATTTTAATGAGTGTGTGTGCCCACACACAATAATTGATTAATAATATGGGAGGATCCTCAAAGCCATAATGCACTTTCTCCTCTATGAAGAGAGTAGATTTTTTGATAGTTGAAACTGTATTTTAGTTCCTTGCCTTTTCATTCCCCTTGTTCCATGCATAGTAAATTAATACCTATTTTATAGATTGTCAGAAAACTGTATTTGCTCTCATCTTAGTACAGGATAAGCCCAAAGTGAATACATCATTTGCCAAATGTTATACAGATGAGGTGAAAGAAATAATAGAAAAATATTAAAGTGTGTTTTAATGTAAATGCATTAAAATATGCGGGTCTGAACGAACAACGGATCACATTGTTAAGAACGGGAAGTGAAAAGATCTATTCATGTCCCTAGCAGAACTGCACATGGATGGAAGGGTAAAGGGGATGCTGAATAGTCTTAATTCAGGAAAGGTGTGTTTTAGGCTGTATACTTTCACAATCTTTAGCCTATCTCTATGCTACGCAAATCAAATGAAAAGATAGATATGGCATGTCTATCTTTTAGAGGATTAGAGAAAAGATCATTGACTACCTACTACATGCAAATGACAAAGCTTTGCTTATTGAAAGTCAAGAGGATTTAAAGCACATATTGCTGAAGATATTAAACTATAACCTTCAGTATGGTTTGCAATTCAGTTAGAACTAACAAAAATCCTTGCAACAGAACAAATAGATAGCAGCCTGATGTAGAGGGAAAAGATTGAAGTTGTCAAGCATTTCACTTAACTCAGACCCACAATCAATGCTCATAGAAGCAATTGCCATGATATAAAAAGAAGTATTTCATTGGACAAAACAAAAGTACTTAAGAGCTAACGATGTCACTCTGAGAACTAAAGTGAGTGTGGCCTTAACCATTCTGTTTTCAAATGCTTACTATGCCTGTGAATGTTGCAAAATGAATTAGGAAGATCACACAAGGAATGATGCATTTGAGTTATAATGTTGGCAAAGATTATTGAAAATATTATGGGTGACCAGAGAAACAAACACATTTAACTTTAAGGAAGTTCAATCAGAATGCTACTTGGAAGTGATAATAGCAAGAATTAGTCTCACATACTTTGTCCATATTGTTCAAAGAGATCAGACTCATTTTATCAAATGAGATCGGTCCCTAGAAAAAGGCATAAGGTTTGATCAAGTAGACAGTTCAGGGGAAAAGTGGAAGGTCCTCAAAGAGATAAATTTGTGGAGAAGCAGAAATTTGAGCTCAAGCAGGACAATTATGGAGATTGCAAATGATTGAGATTATTTCTTTCTCACCCGCCTTTATATTTTTTCTAGTGTATGGAGACTCTAAGAGTCACAACTGATTCACCACATAATAACAACATACAGATTATTGGACTATGACTAAAACCCATACATATATCACATAGTATTTGAATCTGTAATAATGTTTTGAGTTTTAAAGCAACTGGAAGAATAATAAGAACATTTGCCATATGAGGAGTGCTAATTATATGCAATAGTTATTTTAAGGAATTATTTTGTATCCTATCATGTGATGCAGGAGTTGTCATCTCCATTTACATTGTTTCCCAGGAATTGGATAGAATGCCCCCACCAAAAAAGAACAAAAGAAAACAAAACATGTTAATTCAGAAGCTTAGCCATATGGCCAAGAGGTGTTGAAGAGATGAGATATCAAGCATCAAAGAACTAAAAATTATATCATTATAATTGAGGGGGAGTACAGATTGGGGACTCAGAGTCCATCTGTAGATAAAGCAACATCCCATTACAGAGGGTTGTGGGGAAGAGACAAGCCATATTTGATGAAATATGCAAATTTCCTCTAGTTCTTCAATGCTTCCTCCTCCCCAGGACTATCATGATCCCAATTCTACCTTACAAATCTGGCTAGACCAGAGGATGTACACTGGTACAGACAGAAACCTTTACACCAGAGGAATCGGCTGAACAGAGAAAAACACAAATTTCTACACAGGTTTCCCTTTCATAATAGCAGAGAACTGAAATAGAGAACTAACCTGAGGATAGAAAAGAGGAATGAAAGAATTAGGAACTGAACATCAGGGCTCACAAAAACCTGGAAATGGTCCCTCTTCCAATCTGCCAGACTGGTGGTAATAAAAACTATGAAGAAAAACAGTAGTGTAAGGAGGAGAGAATGATTGTTATACTAAAGACAATCTTACTAAGAAGGTGGGATTCTGAACCAAGTTCTAAAAGAAATTGGCAAATTGTTTCAGTCATAGGTGCCAGAAAATTCAAAGACCCTAAGGAAATAATTTTTCCCACAATTTTGACAACTATCAGAAAGGCTAGTGTGTAAGAAAAAGTTTTGTGACGAGAAATGTGACACGAATGAGATCAGAGAAGGTGTCTGAATTGAGGTTGGTTGCAAAAAAAAATCATGTATCACCTTAATATTTGTGTCAGTGTTAGATGGATGCTAGTAACTTGGTGGGAACTCACAGAGCATGATCTGATCTATCCCTCAAGAAAAAAGATGTAGAAATTTGCTCCCCTTAATGTTAAACCTTAGGAAGCCCTTGGGAAGTTTTAATTTGGTGTGTGTGTGTGTGTGTGTGTGTGTGTGTGTGTGTGCCTCTCTCATAGGCAAATGAACTTGGAGCTGCTAATTCGATAGATGGTCTGCAGTTTAAAACGACCTGGATAATATATATTCATAAAAGCCGTGGTCATTACAATTTTGAATGCAATACTCATGGTTGGCAGTTCGAAACCACCTGCAGCTCCATGGGAGAATGACTGGGTTTTCTACTCCCATAAAAAATTACAGTCGTTAGCGCCCATGACCACCAGAGGCAGAGATGCACACACACAAAAAATTACAGTCTCAGAAACCCCCCGGGGGGGCACTATGTGTCAGCATTGACTCAATTGGAAGAAATATAAATAAATTGTATATATCTCCACCTTAGATGGAATCCCCCCCAAAGCTATTTATTTATTTATTCTCAAAACATTCTTATTACCTTTAAAGTGCTTTTCATTGCACTCAATACATTTGTCAAATTTGTAATTCCATTCTTGAAAACAGCTGTCCAACTCATCTGTTTGGATGGTTGATAGCACCTCCCTCATTTTTTTCTAAATCTCAAATAGCTGACTTTTCATGTCCCTCTGCATTTGCAGAAAACAAAAGAAGTCTCTTGGAGAAAGGTCCCACAGGAAAGGTAGGTGGAGCATGCGAGGAGTGCTGTTTTTTGCCCCAAACTGGTAGACTAAGAGGGCTGTTCGAGCAGGTTCATTTTGTAATGGCAAAACCAGTCCCCTGTCTGCCAAAAAGCTGGACTTGTTATGTAATCTTTTCAGAACCTCTAAATAGAAAGCTTGATTAACAGTTTGGCATGGTGGGAAAAATTCCATATGCACAAGAGTCAAAATTTTCTCCCATGCAAGACATTGACAGACATACAGAATGAGGTTTATCATCAATCATTTCACTTTATTTGAAACAAGAAAACCACTTGCACATTTGAGTTTTTCTCACAGCACTTTCCTTGTAAACTGTGTTCAATATCTTAGTTTCTGTGGCATTTTTCCAGAGCAGGAAACAAAATTTAACAGCTGCTTGCTGTTCACTTAAAGCACCCATCACAAAAAATGAGGTTGGAGAGAAATTGTTTTTATGAAAAAAAATAATTAGTGTAACCAGAGAGAAACTTCCAAGGGAGGCCACTGGATGCACTCAGAAGGAGCTGCTGGAGCTCACCTAAAGGGATAAGTATATAGTAAGAAAGCTACCTTTCGTCCTGTGCAATTCTCATCTTATTTGAGTGTGTGTGTGTGTGTGTGTGTGTGAGAGAGAGAGAGAGAGAGAGAGAGAGAGAGAGAGAGAGAGAGAGAGGAGAGAGATCATAGTTTCCATTGTGAATCAGTAACTTTCTGTTCTTTTCAGGTCAGGGCTGATGGTGGTGGTGGTGGTGAGCAGTTGCTGATTCCATGTCCTCAGCAACAGCAAGGGACGGAGGTTGGGCACAGGGATGAGATTTGCTTTGGCCATTTAGAGAAAAGCATTTGAAACACAGTCATTTCAATAAGCACACTGAGATGCTCTGATTTCCCACAAAGGATACAGCAGTGATCACAAAATGAGAGGCATGTGCTTTTACAACAGAACACAGCATTTGGAATCCAGCATGTCCTATGAATCCAAAGGTCAGCCCAACTCTGGAGGCAGACGGAAACATCCTCAGACTTTTCACACCAACCACACCACTGTCACAGAGAGGCATTCCACTATGACAAGAGGGAGCTTGCTCTTAGGCTAAAGGGGGAATCTTTGTGACTTGTGGCATTCGAGAAAGGATTAAAAGGGAGAGTTCAAAAGCTTCAGGAGGAATGTGGAGTGTTCCTCCTCCCCAAGGAGACAACTGGGCTGAGTTCTCAGAAACCCTGAGGCTAGGATTTGAAGAGGGCAAAGTCCTATCTTCCATTTAGCATTAACTATATCTCCATGCTAGTTTGATGGGCCTTTGCTAAGCTTTGAACAGGTTTTATTTTACTCTAAAGGGAAAAGTGAGGAGAGTTTCACTAAAGGAAGCTGGTGTTAAGAAAAGATACGTGCTTTGCTATTAAAGTCTCCATTTCATATTATCAAAGCAAAATACATTTTTTCAAAAAGAAATTGTGTGGCAGTTTAGGTAGGATGAAATTGAGTTTGATATTTAAGATGTAAAAAATTCTGCAATTTTATTACATTCCTTGAAAGAAGATGAGGCTATGCATTTATTAATAAAAAATACCAGAATGTGGTAGAAGTGTTTAAATAATGGATGACATAATTAATTTTTAAATGAAAAACTCAGGGTCCTGGAAGAAATCATTCACATTTAAAATAATTAAACATATGAATTGTATATTATTAGGATCATTCCATGGTGGAAGAATGAAGTTTGGAAATAACAAGAAATTTCAGGAACCTGCTGACATGAATTAGATTCCAACTTTTAGAGACCCCACAGGACAGAGCAGAAAGACTGTTAGGCTAAGGCCGTAGGTCCCTTTCAGAGCGACCACCCTCAGTGCTTTCCCCGCAGATTGGGCAGCATCGCACACTGAGGTCAGCCCCTCCTTTCGAGGAAGCGTAATTTTGCAAAGCTTAAATGTGTGTCTTCAGTATTCTTATTACCTTAAAGACAGAGCCCTAAGAAAAACTCATGATGAGAAGTATGAGTATAATAAATATCTGACCTATGGCGAGCAAGCAAACCAGGGCACGAATGAAAATTAAATATGTCTGCAAATCTTTGGCAATGTATCGATTGTTGCTGCATTTAATTTTCACACTTTTTTTCCCCTCTTACAGGCTTCTTGAAGATGTGTTTTGAACTGATGCTTACCCCATTTTCCCTTAAGCTCCTATTTCTCCATGAAATCCTCTGTCTGCAGAAAACAAATTCCAACGTGCATTCTTTCCTAGTCAGCGAGTTCTGATTTGCTTGTCATTACCTGCTAGTACATTGTTTGGGGGAAGGTGCACTCTCTGATTCTTGTAGGATGAAAGGCAGCACAAAGAAGGATATATTCATAAAGCGATTGAAAGGTCTTTCCTATATTCCAGTCAAGAAGGACTAAAGCGTCTGTCAAAGTTAAAGCAACATCTATCACTTTAATTGAATACTAGCCTGCATAAATATGACATTACTACTCACTAAGAAACATCCACCTTTTCTATCTGGAAAGATTTTTAAAGAGATCATTTTCCTTGCTACATTTTAACCTAGCAGTACAAAAGTATAAGAAAGAATTTCCTGTTGCTCTCCAAGAAAGGCTTACAATTTCTTTGAATGACAAATATATTACTAAAGTTCTCCCTGTCTCTTTTCCTCCCCCCACCTTCTTTCTTTCTTTTTTTCCCTCTTTTTTTTTGGGGGGGGGGTCGGGGGAGCAATCACTGACCTCTAGTGGTTGTGGGAGCTACCCAGTCTTGCTCCCAGGGAGCTGCTGCTGGCTTTGAACCGCCAAGCCAATGGGCCGCAGCCCCACACTCAACCACTAAGCCACCGGAGCTCAGAGCTTTCTCTCCCTCTCTCCCCACCTTCCTTCCTCTCTCACATACAGGAGAGACCTAGGGAGAGCTGTCTAAGGTTGTGGAATTTAAAAATATCTCTTTCTCTCACTCCCTTTCTTATAGATATGATAGAATACAAGTAATATAATAAGGGTGGTGTGTTAGTGAGATGCACTTTGTATTGCACTCTATATTAGTGAGACCACTTATACTATTACCTGTTATACTATAAGAATCAAATAAATTATCCTGAAAATCATTTGCTTTTATCAGTATGATAAAAAATGGCTGGACAGAAAATGGATTCCCTCAGGTTCCTAAAAAGTTAAAAAAACGTTTTCATTCATGTGTTATATAGGCTAACTCAAGGATCTGCAGCTAAAGTAATAGAAGGTCTAGAAAAAATGAAAGAAATGTGTAGGAAAATAAATGCAGGTGGTAATAAATAAAAATGAAAGTGTAAAGATGAGAAAAGAAATAGTAAAGTCAAAGAATAAGCAGAAAGCACACTTAAAGAGGATTTAAATTAAACTGGTAAGGATGTAAATCTAATTCTTAAAAAAAGAAGCTGGGTCATATGGTAGCTCAATTTCGATCTGCTTTAGATATTGCCAAATAGATTTCCATAGTGACTATACATATCTGTCTACAGGTCCACCAGAAGGGAGTGGACCACAGCCTCTGCATCACTTGTTGCTTTCTGATTTTTTAAATTGAGCTATCTTTGAGAGTGTTAGATGGTATCTCATTGCTTTAATCTGCGTTTCTCTTATGGCTAATGATCAGGACCATTTTCTCAAATGTGTATTGGCCATTCAGACTTCTGCCTCTGTGAAACTTCTTTCAGGTACTTTGCCCACCTCCTCAGTGGTCAGTTAGTTTTGCTCTTTGGGGAAGCTATCAGGGTATTGTAGATTTTAGTAATAAGGCCTTTATCTGATTTGTCATTGCTAAAGATATTTTACCTGTCCATGGGCTCTCTTATTACTCTCTTGGTGAATTCTTTCAATGTACACAAGTGTTTTTTATCTTCAGTATATCCCACTTGTCTATCTGTGCCTCCTCTGTGTTTGTGTCCTTCCCTATTTCTGATAGCCTATATAATCCCTGTGCCCAAGTTCTCAGGTTGGTACCAATTCCCTCATTGATGGCCCTAATAGTTTGGGATTATACATAGCAGTCTGTGATCCACCTTGAGTTTATTCTAGTGCATGGAGTGAAGTAAGGATCTTGCTTCATTTTTCTACAGGTCGCTATCCATTTTTTCCAGCACCACTTGTTGAAAAGGGTATCTGCTTTCCATTTGATATTTTGGTGGCCCTTATCAAAGATCAGTTATCTGTATGCTGATGCTTTTATTTCTGAGTTTTCAGTTCTTTCCATACCATCCGGCTGTGTAGTATGTGCTTTTGACCACTGTGGCTGTCTAGTATATTCTGAAGTCAGGTAAAGCAAGCTGCACACCCCATGGTGTCCTTCTTCTTGAGGAGTTCTCAGATAATTCTGGACTTCTTCCCTCTCCATATGAAGTTGGTAATCATTTTTTTCCATTCCTTTTAAAAAAGTTGAGAGTAATTGTATCAGAAATGTAATAAACTTATGTAGTGTCTTGGCTAGAACTGACATCTTTACTGTATTGAGTCTTCTGTTCCAAGAGCATTAGATATTCTTCAATGCAAGAACATTTTGTTCTATTAAATTGGCATTCCATGATGCTCACCTTTCCTACACAATCACTGAAGACAAATGTGTGCATAAGCAAACGTGGTGAAAAAAGATGATGGTGTCTAGCTATCAAAAGATGTAGCGCCTGGAGTCTTAAAGATTTGAAAGTAAACAAGCATCCATCTAGCTCAGAAGCAACAAAACCCACATGGAAGAAGTGCACTAGCCTCACTAGCCTGTGCAATGACGAGGGATCAGAACTAAAAGTTATATCATTATAAATGAAGGGGAGTACAGATTTGGGACCCAAAGTCCATCAATAGGTAAAGTGACAGCCCCTTATAGAGGGGTCATAGGGAGGAGACGAACCAGTCTAGGTATGGTGTAGCAACAATGAAATATACAACTTTCCTCTAGTTCTTAAATGTTTCTTCCCACCCACTATCATGATCCCAATTCTACCTTACAAATCCAGCTAGACCAGGGGATGTACACTGGAGCAAGAAACAGGGATAATTCAGAACAGAGAATCCATCCAAGACCCGGGATGACAGTGGTGATGCCAGGAGGGTGGAGAGAAGGTGGAGTAGAAAAGGGTACCTACATAGGGATCTACCTATGACCTCCTCTCTGGGGTACAGACAATGGGGAAGTAGATGAAAGGACATATCAGCCCATCTACTATGACAAAATAATGGCTATTTGTACATTGTTAAGGGTTCATGAGTGGGGAAGGAGAGGAAATATCGGGACCCTAGGTAGAAAGAGGATGTTTCAAGAATATTGATGGCAACAAATGTGCAAATGTGGTATGCATACAATTGATGCACAATTGATTGTGATAGGAGTTGTATGAGCCCCCAATAAAATGTTTAATAAAAACAAAAAAGCATAGATATCAGTATCCCTTCCCCATCGCTTTCTATGTATCACCAATAAGAATGAACTGTGCCAGTTCAAGATGGAGTCAGTGAAGTCTTCTCTAAACATATCAAGCCTCCAATGTATGATTCCTTGAAGATAATGTTTCCTCCATCCATCTCACATGCATTGCCAGGACCTGCAGCAGCACCTCATACAGGGTCATGCAGTAGGTGGGTCATCTGTACCACTGACCAGTGAATGAATATGCAGTTGCTACTACACATGGAGCAAATAGCTAACTTTTTCCTAGACAATTGCCTGTGAGATTTCTAACAAAAATACCTTCTAACTTATTTGTATAGCATTTCTCCATCCTGTGGGTTGCTGAAGTAGTGTAGGTGAAACAGTGTGAAAGCAGAAAGTTATGTGTTAGCACACATCCATCTTGTCAAACCACTAACCAGTCAGTCTCTCAGTGTGATGTCCCTGTAATTCCTACATGCCTGGTTTATCTGTGGCTCAACAACAACTCTTACCTACAATCTAGATTCAAGACATAGTTATTGCGACAGGAATGATGGTGCTTATTAGAATGATTACAGTGGACCCTATGATTATTATTCCATACGCCTAAGCTCAGTAGGAAGAATTGTAAGGCTCTGGGATGTTAGAGGTCAGGTCAGATGATAACTGAAGAATACAGATACACAGAAATGTATTTGGAATAATCCCAACTCTCATTCCTGTTCACAGACCACTGCTGAAACTCATTTGCATGCGTCAGACTTGCTTGTTTTGATCCATTGCTATGTACTCTGCCACTCTGAGGCTGAAATGAATATGGATGAGCTGCAGTTCTTTTTACCAGGTAGCAAACCAAAACTGAATAAATATATCCTACAGGGGTTTGGACTCCCTGTCCATATGTGTGTGGAGAGCAGCATGAGGAATGTTGTTACACCTCAACTCACAAATGGTGATGTAGAAGTTATCAGGTGGAGCCTATCTAATATAGAAAGCTATTCAACATGTTCCTTGAATAAAAGATTTCCTCACCTTTAAAGCCAAGAGGAATGGCAAAATCAGAACTTTGTAAGAAAGTCTGTTCTGTTTGAATAAAAATCTACGTACTGCAAAAATTTTTCCTTATATTAAATCAAAATTTGCCTTCCTATTCTTGACACCTCATGTCCAGAGTCTCTTATTTACACAAACACACATACATGCTTCCATTATTAATACATTAGAATTCCCACCATCTCCATGTATCATCAGAGCTGTCATGACAAAATTATAGAGTAATGTCTCCCCAAATTAGCTGACATTTATATAATATTATAATGAAGGGGGGCTATACATTTCTTTTTTTTTAAGTTTATACATTAACCAATTGGATTGTTTACATTCTGAAACCTAGAAAACTCATCTGTTAATTCATATGGTTTCTTTAAACAACAGACATTATTGACTAGGACGTTAGTGATTAATGAAAAACCATGCAAAGAAAAAATGTTCTTGTGAACCTCAACGCAATGAATTCCACATGACGTTCAAGTTCTTGAATACCCCATATTTATTTTAATATACTTTTTCATGGAAAAGATATAGTCACAAAAGAGAAAGTAGTTATATAGAAATGTTTCCCAGTACTTATTGACTAAAGTACAGAAGGTTACCTTATCTTATTTTTATAAATAACAAAAATGTCACACCATATGATTTACATTCGGAGCCAGATTATGGATGCACTACCCTTTTCTTTTAACTCCAATTCTTTTTTTTTAACTTCTTCTAACCAGTGACCGTCAAGTTGAAACAAGTAGTCTACTTCTGAATAACAAGGACCATACATGAAACTGTACTTCATAATATGCTCTAGCAGTGCCTTAAGATGTTGAAACTATGTTTCTAAAATAGAACCATGTTACAATCTTGTATGCTACCTTCATTAATCATACTAGAAAAAAATCTTAAAGAATTACTTCAAAAACTACAAGCACATGGCATTAACAATCACAATTGCAAGCATGTGACTATAACCAGAAAACTGATACTCTCCTGAAGATAATGTGTGTTTTGGGCACCCAGAACTATATATCTTATCAATAAATCTGGGGATCCAGCTGAATTTTTTTCAAATAATTTTATGCGAGCTATATGAGAAGAAGAAAGTGTCACAAAGGGACCTGAGGTCTGGATCTGAAGACTTGTTATCTCTGTACCACTTAGCAACTTACTAATATGTATGCAACACATGTCTTGTACTGGCATTATCACAAGGTCAAAGTGTACATGGGACTATTCTAAAAGTAACAATGAATATTCATCAAGCTACTAAACTCTAAAATAGATTTTATGATATAGGAAAATTTAATAGTTATTAAGGTGAAGGTAACACAAAAACCACAAACAAGCATTGAAGTAAAAAAGCAAGCGAGAAAGGGAAATCCACCAATTTAACCTCTAGATCAGGCAATGGAATCAGTGACAAAGTAGCAAATACTTTAAACCAAATGTGCTAAAACTGAAAAAGGAAAAATAAAGCAAACAAAACAGTGTTTCTATGAAAAAGTTAAAAGGAGATATAAGTAACACCAGATTTTCCCCCTTGGATAATCATCACAGCATTGAAGTTCCTGAATTGGACATACATGACACATTTCCAATGATTATTTTTTAAAAGTAAATTTATACATCTTTCCAGAATCTTATAGCTGCATTTAAAAGATAGCCCTTTCCTGCCTGTCAAACACAGGTATATAATGTGCCTAATTGAGACGCACTGGAAAAAAAACAAAGAGAACTGCTCAACCATTTACCTTTCTTCAAAAACCACAGGCATCAGGGCTTTTGTGCTCACTAACAATGCTCACTCCGTTTCTGGTGTGGATTTCCTTTCAGTGGGGCTGTAGTTCATCCCGCAGACTTGTTTTTAGGAAGTTTATCAAAGTGTTTTCAGCGTTCACACAGTTGTGTTTCTTTCAGTAGCTCAAGTTATAAGAAGCCATATTAATGCCAGGAGAGAAACCCAGTTTATGTAACTCATGTAACTCATGATAAAAAGAGGCACAAAGCACAAGAGCGGGTAGTGAGTTGTTTCAGTCAAATAAAAATAAATAGCTAGATGAATAAATAAATAAATGCACAAAATCCATTTTTCCCGATTTGTAGTTTTAAGGATATTAGCTTCATAATAACTCTTTTGGATTTTAATAATAATGAAAGTTATCCGGTGCTTCTCAAATGTGCTGCATTTGAATGGAATTAAGCTTCCAAATGCCTCCTATAGTAATTACATCTCAGAAGAGGGAGCTCAAAGTTGATATAGCGAAGGGTGCAAGAATTTACATATTTTAGATTTTCAAAAAGTTAAACAACTTTTAAAGTTAAAAGTTAAAATCATTATGAGTCCCAACTTTAAAGGTAATAATCTCTCTTTAGTTACCTGTCCCGCTATTGTTGTGTCAAATTGTCTTGGGAAAGTGAAATTAAAAGGTGATGGAAAATGTGTGAAAATTTTTGAAGCCCTTGTATGCTGTGTGATTGTGTTTTAATAGGTAATAGAACATTAAACCTGGAAGAAAGACATGACTGTTCCTGTGAACAAACAGCCTCAGAAAACTAAAGGCGCAGATAGATCCTGTCCTACGGCTTTGCTGGCTGTGGGAGTAGGTTAAAACTTTTTAAAAATGAAGTGTTATTTTGCCTTTAACTCAGCTGAGGTAAATGCAACCTATTTATAAATCAAAAACAAATAACAGCAGAGATCCTTAAGAATTATAATGGCAGAATATAAATTATAACATCCATTATCATGTAAAGATCTTGTTGAAGACTAATTTCCAAAGTGTCTCCCACAGAGAGCTATCTCTTTCAAGTCTATCTTTTAGGATATTTAAGGAAGCATTTTTAACATACATGCTGCATGAAAGATGACCATGTAAACCTTTAAAATATGTACCAATTGTTTCTATTGTACATTTTTAATATGCATTTTTAGAACCTCCTCCAGCACCTTCATAATATGATTCTAAATATTACAAGGATGTAAGATGAAATGGTCATGACTTCTGTCTTTATAGATCTCAAAATACAAGGAACATAATTATAGACAAAAACCAATGAGGAGACATATTTTGCAAGTGTATAATACCTTTCAAAACACCTTTATCAAAAATCTCCTGCTTGGTGCTCATGGAGTAAATGACATCAGCTTTAAGGCCATTTGGCAGAAGGAAAAACTGAGGGAAAAGCCATTTATCTCGAAAGTCATAGAATACTTTTTGTTGAATATTAGGTCTCATTTGTCTGACTCCAGTACTTTCTATCTAGAAGTCTCTTTTCCAATGCCTTAGTTCATCAGGCATCAACATTTAGTTCATTTAGTCCATTAGGCATTAACCTCTTTCCTTCCCAAGTAATCTGCCTTAGTTGCTAAAGGCAAATATTATTTCCAGATGAGTGTGTTATTCCTACAGCTAGATCCCACACGTTTCAAGCACCAACCTAGCAAAACTTTCAAAAAGCTTTCAGCTGACTATAGGAGAAAATCTTAGCCTTTCTCATCCCACATTTTGCTCTTTAGTTAGCCTCGTAATTGAAAATTTGTGAAACTCCCAAATTTCTTATGCCATCATTTATTTCATCCTGTGATTCAGCTCTTGCCCATGTGTGTATATGTACATGTGCATATATATTTATAACCTCCTGTATCCCATTTCCCAAGCCCCTTCCTTCCCCTCATTCAAGGACTTTTTAAAATTCTATTTCAAGCAGGAAGTCTATGCAGACCAGACAGTGAAAACAACACTTACTATTTTTACTCCAAATGGGTTTCACTATTATATAGTAAGATTTATTTCAGTTTTCAAAACCCATTACAAAAGGAACTCTTATGTTCTGTCATGAAAGTTGTAAGGAATCAAAAATATTGATTATAGAATCAAGGGTATAAAGTAAAATTCATTACCGAAATTTCAATTAAATTTCATATATGTGTATCCTGTATGTATATATGTGTATATATAAATATAATCTGTCTATGACTTAGAATATTACTATAAGATATATCCATTGCATGAGGAAGGGAAGACATTATGATTCATGCATGGGAAATATGTGCAACTTTCTAGATAGTCAACAACTTCTACTGTACTATTCCTGATGGTTTTATGTGGAATAAATTAAAACTAACTTTGAAGTAGGAGTAAGTGACTTGCTAAAATTTCATGCAACAAATAATTCACAGAGAAAAAATCAACATAGGTAAGACAGTCTATAAAATATAAAAATAGAGTTTTATATGTGCAAAATAATTATGCAGTAGGCAAACTGGGTACCCTTTTGGCAAATTTGGTGAATTATATAACCAGTTCAATTATTTATTCTGTACATAATTAGTGTACACTGATGGAGTGTTAGATATCCCTATGGAACCTAGCTATTGCTATGCTACAGGTTGAACAGGTAGAATGGACACAGCTTTCACAGATGGATTGATACAGTGGCTTTGATAATGGGTTCCAACACAGGCATGGTCGTGAGGATGGCATAGGACTGGGTGTTGTTTCATTCTATTGTACATTGGGTCCCTAACTAAGGGTTGCAACCAACTCAGTAGCACCTAACAACACAACAATTACAGACAACAGCAAGAGACAACCAATGCAAGCTAACATTATGAGGTTTCTTTTTTCCTGTCTTTTCTTAGAACTTCAGTCTCAAATCTTTTAAGTTACTTTATGAGAATTCTTTTTATAAATCATTTTATTGGGGACTCATACAACTTCCATCCAGATCGGTACATACATCAATTGCATGCAGGCCATATTTGCACACTTGTGGCCATCAACATTCTCAAAACATCCTCCCTCCATTTATGCCCCCAAGCACCAGCTCCCATATTTTCACCCCCTTCCCCATTCCCTCCCCTATAAACCTTTAATAATTTACAAATTGTTATTACTTTTTCATATCATACACCGTCTAATGTGTCCCTTCACTCACTTCCCTATTATCTGTACCCCAGAGAGGTGGTTATTTGTAGATCCCTGAAATTGGCTCACCCTTTCTATTCCACCATCCCTCCACTCTCCCAGTATTGCCACTCCCACCACCGGTCCTGAGGGATCATCTATACTAAATTCCTTTTGCTTCCAATTGAAGTGGACATCCCCTGGTCTAGCAGGATTTGTCTGGTAGAATTGGGAGCATGATAGTGGGTGAGAGGAAGCATTTGAGAACTAGTTACATTTTTCATTTAGGAGAAATTTTTATCTAGTATTTTGCAAATGAGTCACAAGAGCAACTAATTCATACCAACTAATTTTCATTCACCTTTGTGTTGTGAAACAGATTAATCAATACCACTTATTTTAGTTACATGTTTCTTATAGTACTACTTCAATTCTAGGGACCAATTTCTGTATTAGATACGGTACAGGCTAAAAATCTCTAACAAACAAACAAAAAACTAAGCTAAAAATACAGTACTTTAAGGAAAAAAAATGTATCTTCTCTCCTATAAGCTTGTATAGTTGAGCAAGTCCAAGCTTTCTTTGGGTTATTGGGGATGGTAGTGGTTCTTGAGTTGGTAGTTCCTGGCTGTAAACTGATAACATGAGAATTCAACATGTGGTTTCTATTCATCCGTCAGTGGACCATATTTGGTCATATGGCCACATCTACCAGTAAGGAAGCTTGGTCAGTCACATGTCAACCAAAATCTGAAAGAACCAACATTGACTTGTTAGTGAAAGTTTATGTATTGCTGTGGCATTGAAAAGGTTTCAGCAGAGTTTTCAAGCTTAGAGTAATATGAAGGTCTGCTGATCTAATTTTGAAAACCTGCATGTGCAATCTTTGGAATCACGTGGTCAAATTCCTTTGTGCAAAGTGTTTCCATGAGTCAGCAGCCTACTTGGCCACTGTTAATACCAGTGGCATTCTACTACAAGGAAAAATGGGGAGAGTTAGGCTTAAGAAAAGGTAAAAGTGTGACTAAGTGTCCCATATTCTCTCTCTCATTTTCCTGCACTACTGCCACAGTTGCACTTGCAATGCGTTATTAAGGTTGCTTATTTCAGGAGACCTGATAGCAGAGTTGCTTATTTAATCATGAGTTCTCTTTTCAAGTAAAGTCTTTGAATTGCTAGATCTTGCCTCCATTACACAACATTGAAAAACATAGTAGGGGTCTGAATGAGTGTTTAAAATATTGTGTAAAAGCCACTTCATTCAACATATCCATAGTTCAATATCATGAAGAATCTGTACCATGAATTGGACTAAAAGTGAAAAGAAAGTCTGTGTAAAACACCTTTCAAATGTAGATTATTTAATTGGAGCTTTATGATTCATAATTACAGGATATCACACTATGAAACCTTCCATAAGCTAACGTGGCCTACACTTACTAAATAACACTGAGAATATAAAAAATGTTAAGACACATGGTAAAGCCATGCTAAAATACTAAGCGTAGTTTCTTGTGATATATTCTCACTTCTCAGGGAATACATTGCCTCTTTAAAGACACTCTGCAAAACAACAAATGCTCCTTTTGCTTTTGATTTTTTGTAAAATGAAAATCTTCAGATTGTTTGGTTCGTGAAAACATGTAAAGCATTTGTCCAGCCTGTAGAAAGTCAAGGTGCCAATGACTGCACCCCACTGATGTCATTATGGTGGACTCTAAGGAGGCTGCCCTTCCTCAGTTCTATTTTGAGTGCCTTCCAACCCGAGGGGCTCATTTTCTGACAATGACTAGTTACTGTTCGTTAAATTTTCAGGGGCTAACTGCAAAAGTCTAAGTTTTATTCCTACTTTATACTCAGTCTAATCTAGAAATTTTACACTGAATTTGCTCATCTTTGGTGACTGTACAGACATTTAAAATACTGATGACATAGTTCTCAGCATCAAAGCAACACACAAGCCATAAACAATACAACACACTGGCACACAAGCCTGATTACTGTATTTTGTAAGTTTACAAAATTTTCACAACAATATTCATGTGAAAAGCATCCAAACTTTAAACAAAGATAAAAGAAAACAGGGATCTCTTTATGGAAATATCCCTGCCTTTAACCAGCAGGCTAAATTCATTGAGAACTGAGAAATCAGAATGACCAGAGGGTTAGAAAAAATACCACCCTTGCTTGTATCAGATACTAAGTCTATTCCTCTTTGCTGTGCACTTGCCTTTGGTATTTCAATGGTATTCTGTCTCTGAAGTCTGACTCAGAAGTTAAGTTCTCTATATACTCTTAGACCTATCTAATCCCAACTATATATTTAGTGTATTCAATAGCATTGTATATTTTATATAAATATATAGTTTGTATTTAATATAAATTAATTTATATAAAATAATATAAATATGTGTCTTATATTTTCTATAAATATATATTACATATATATTTGTGTGTCCTTCCCTATCACTTATTTTCACATCCCTGTACCTATGCTCTATCATCACTACATGTACAAAAGTTTGTGTGTTGTTCTGATTCTGGAAGCTATACAATGAAAATTTCGAATACTCTAAGGGTTATCTATTGTGGACACATTTGAATTGAGTGTCCTGACTAAGACACACTAGGGGAAAAAGGTCCACCATCTACTTCTTAAAATTAGGCAATGAAAGCATTTTTAGTATCATTTTTATAGTTTTGTGTTGCCTTGACTGGGTTAGGATTCGTAGTGTTGGCACTTACAGCGTAGTAATTAAGCATAAAAGATTGTAGGTTTTGGCCTTCTTCCAAGAAGTTCTAAGGATGCTATAGAACTTTCTTTATGCTGTCTGAATTCTGCATCTGTCTAGTCATCTAATCGTGATGATTTCGGACATGAGTCAGGGGTCTGCTCTATTGCTTCTTGATCCTTGGAAATCATCAGCAGTTTGCCATCTTAGCTGTTGACCTTGGATCCCTTTGGTTCTTTAGTAAATATCTCACTTTCTGACCAGCCAAACATGAGTTCATCAACCTACAAGGTTACGTGAGCAAGAAAAAGCCTGACACAGTTTGAAACTTGCTTGTCTTTACCACTGTGTCAGCAATTTTCTTCATATAAACCCCCCTCTCTCTCTCAAACAATCAGGACTCCCACAAAATGGATATTTTTCAAACTATGTATTTAACATTATCAACTACAAAGTACACTTAATACATCTGTCAAATCTGTAATTCGATTCTTAGAAACATTTTTCATACTCATCTGTTTGAATAGCTGACAACACCTCCATTACTTTTTTTTTCTTCACCACTTCTACATCATCACATTATTGTCCTCTCATGTCCCTCTTCATTCTCAGAAACAAAAGGAAGTCCCACACAGTAAGGTCAGGTGAGTAAGGAGTGGGGAGACCAGGTAAGCATGCTGGGTTGTTTTTTTCCCCAAAACTGGTAAACTGAGATAGCTATGTGAGCAGGTGCATTGCCATGGTGGCAAATGCAGTACCTCATTGCTCCAAGTCAGACTTTTCTTGTCACACACTGCTATGCAGTCATTTCAGAACCCCTAAGTAGAAAGCTTCATTAATATTCTGATCTGTTGGAGCTAATTTTAAGTGGACTAGGAGTTGATATTTTCATCCATTTGGGAAATTGGTGACTATCCATAATGAAGTTCACCTATTTTGAAATGAGAAAACTAATCATACACTTGAGTTTTATCTATAGCTGTGTTCAGCATCACATTTTCTGCAGCATTTTTTCAGCAGGAAACAAAATTTCACATCTGAAAATTGTTCTCTTTAATTGACCATCATAAAAAATGAGGTTATGAAAAATTCACTATAACCACAGAGAACATTCCTGGGTGATGCCACTGGGTGCCCTAACTCAGAGACAGTTGCTCTATTATGTTCTCCTGGTGAGAAAAACGTTTACTAGAAAAGCTCAGCTCTGTCCAGCACAATTCCGGTTTTCTTGGGTATCTATGCATTCTGCATAAGCCGAGTTTTCAGCACATTTTCATGCAGCTTTTGAGTTAAAATTAGGTGCCTCCGCTGATATTGGAGTTGGCTTCTACTTGAGTATATATGATATAAGTATTTATCATATATATGTATAAAACGATACACACACATAAACATCTATGGTTTTGATTTTCTAAAAAGCCCAGCCTGGGAAATTGTGGTGAAAAACAACACAACTCTGTTGTGCACAGTTCTGAAAGATAAATCCCTTAGGGTAGAAGACAAACACATACAAGGCCACACCAGCGGACTTCAACTTGCCAACAATTAGAATGATAGCAAAGCATAAATCAAATGGTGTCACCAGTCTAAGCAAGACAAAATCTTTGATAACTTCAAACTTTTCCCTACTGGTTGTGATGTTAACTATTGATTCAGTTGTGAGAATTGTGGTCTTCTTTACATTGTCGTAATTTATACTGAAGGTCACAATACCTGATTTCATCAATAAGTGCTTCAATCCTCCCCACATTCAACAAGCAAAGTTGTATCTATGAGGCCTGGGGTGCCTCTGACCCAAACTAGGGTGCTTCCCATTGCCTCAGATGCAAGCGAAAGGTGAACATCGAATAATGATGACCAAAAAGGAAGGGTTGGATTTGAGTTGTGATGGAGAAGAATATTGAAAGTACTATAGAAAACCCACCTGTCTTAGAAGAAGTATGCCTAGAGAAAAGGCAGGAAAGACTTGCACTTACATAATTTAAGCATGCTGCCAGGAGAGACAAGTGATTGGAGAAAGACATCATTCTTTGCCAAGTGGAGGGTTAGTGAAAAATTAGATGTCCCTCAATGACCTGTGGTGACATCATGGTTTCACAATGGCTCAGACACAGAAACAATTTAAGGATGGCACAGGATAGTGCAGTATTTCAGTCTTTTGTGGATAGAGGTGCTATGGGTCTTTACCAACTCAAATGAGTCAGACTATTGCAGGGCAGCTAAGAATCACAATATGTTTTCTGTCCCTGAAATCCCATTGTTCCTTTATACTTCACAGTGCATATTCCCTTTCTAAAAACCTTTCACATGTGTCCCCTTGCTCTGCACTATGTGTTCTGCCTACATGTTGTGATTTTCTCTTACTATTTATAGAAAAAAAGCTCCTGTTGGTCCTTTTTGGACATGTCCAAGTTTGGTATTGTAGAACTTCTTTGGATGACCCCGTTCTTACAAAATGGTTTTCTAAAACTGGAATTTCAGATTATTTTAAGATTTCCAGCATACAGTATATTGTGTCAGGTCAATAAAGTATCATTGTATATAACCATATACATTCAAGGTTTTGAATTGTTTGGATGAAAAAATGAAATGGAATATATTTATACATTACCTAAAAATATCTCTCTCTCTCTCACTCACACACACACACACACACACACACACACTCTCCATGTGTGTGTGTGTGTGTGTGTGTGTGTGTATGACAGCCTACAACTTGGTTTTCTGGAAACAAGTCTGCCTGTATTAAACTTATGTGCTGAAAGTTCTTTTATTTTTCTTTTTCAACTGCAAATCCATATGAGAAGTCTATGTGTGTGTTTATACAATTCTCTATTGAAAAATATTTGAAACCATTTTCCAATGCTTCTGAATATACTCAGAATGCTCAAGTGACATTTTGCAGGAAGTGCAAAAAAAATCTGTAGTGCATATAAATTATAAATTCTATTGCATTGCTGACCTTTCTCAAGTGTCAAAGATAAGCCAAAGTGAATTGTCACTAATCTAATATGTTTACCCTGAAGTTCTTTGGTGTCCAAGTGATATCTTCTTATGTAACAGGTATTAAACAGTGATGATTGTACATTTGATTTTTTTCCATACAACATATGATTTCTTTGACAATTAATACAAGTTGTCATGTAGGATTTCAAATACTTCTTTTGAACACTTTAATTTAATGTTGCAGTTTTGGAAGCACTTTCACAAAAGGTGTACTGTTTAACTTTTGAAAATTTAAAAAATAAGTTGTCACTACATATATTATCTGCTTTGGTGCATACAAAATAAAAATGAAAAAAGATACAATAGTCGAGAATTCTAGTTAAGATGGTATGGAGAATTCTCTTTTTGACAAATGTCTCTGCTTAAGGAGCAAACAATGATGGGTAAAATATTATCACCTTATTCTAAAACTTTGACTTTGTTATCTCCGTGGTATGGATATAAAATTTGAAAAGATAAGCCAAGTTGGAATAGTGACCTGATCACCCTGGAATGTGACGTGGCATCCAGAGCTTACCTCTCAGAGTACAATGGAAATACACTATTTTAGTTTAAGGTTATTTCTTAGTTCCATATTCTGTGTTAAATTTTCCCTTGTCTTAAAAAGGAAGATAAAAACAGAAATGAGTCTATACATGCAGCATGACACAGGACATTCTTTTAAAAACTATTTGATGGCATAAAAATCATTTTTGACATATGATTCATAAAGCATACATTTCAATTACTTAAACAAAATTTTAAAGTCTTGCAATTATCACCACAATAAATTTTAGACAATTTTCATCTTTCTTTTTCTCATTATTTGCTTTCATTTCTCCCAACTCCCCTCCCGCTATCCTTAAGAAACTATTAATCTGGTTATTTCTCTGTAGATTTCTCAATCTCGGGTTTCATATAAAGACCAATTTTAGATCAAAATATATGAATTGTTGACCTGTACAGATTAAAAACACAAGTGATTGGACAATATTTATGCAAGCACAGAGAGTTGGAGATAGAATAAAACTTTCAATAACACATTCACAAATGCAGAACCATGCCTGATAGACAAAGATATACTGTGGCGGTCATGTGCTTATGTTAATTTCATTATTGAGATGTAGGAGTGGAGTCTAGCCTGTTAATCTGGAGATAACCATTGAATAGCCTCCGTGTGGGCATGGCTTTCACCTTCTGGGAAATCTCACGATTATTCCCTCATGGATATGAGAAGCGATCTCCCCCATTGTTGGGAGTTAGTATCAGAGATGATGAACTATGGACAAGACAACATGGCAGCTTCTGAGGAGCTGAACGAGTCAGAGGAGAAGCCACATGGCCTTGCCCTGATGGAACCAGACCTCTGAAGCTGGCAGAGCCAGACTTGCCAGCCCTGAGTTGCCTCTACCACCACGGGATGCTGTTGATGGACCCTGAGCCCTGGAAGCGAGGAGCCATGGGGAGACCCCTGTAGGCGCTGGGACTGTGCACCCACTAGCCTGTGACTTCGTGAGTCGGAAGGAGACATTACAGACTGGTATCAGGCATATGGACTAATATCAGACTTATGACTTTAAACTGGACTGAGTTTGTGTCTCTAGTTTACCCGGACTGACACACATACATAGGATATACTTGCAACAAGAAAAGGATGTCTCTCAGGTGAACCAGATGCAGATTTAAAAAAAACATAGATTCAGTAATGAATTTGGGGTTTACACTTAAGCCTAACTTCAATCTAAGAATTAGTTTTTGGTCTATGGCCTTTCTCACAGAAGATATGGGTACTATAGTAAAGTGCTGTGAAGAAATCAAATGGTGCCAGCTACCTGATTTCATAGCATCTGGAGTCTTAAAAACTTCTTTCCAAATAAGCAATCTTCTCAATGAGACATCAAACTAAGTCCAGATGGAAGAAGCATATCAACATCCATGACTGAAGGATTATGAATTATGTAATCCAAATTCAAAAGAGAAAATAGTAACAGAGCTTAAACAGGGAGATTCTGGTTTGCACAAAGCTGTGTAAGACAAATAAATGCCCTTTCAGGAACTACACAAGGAATAAACCTCTGATGATTTTCCTTTCAGCTTAATTGAGGGATGGGAGTAAACTGGTTACCAGACAGAGAGTATTGGAGAGACTTGAGCAGTTAAAACTTATCACATGGTCTTCCCTCTTAAACACTTTGGGCTGGATCTGGTCTTTAATTTTTTGTGTGTGTTTTTTTCATATTGGGTTTTATCTCTGTTGTATTTTAGCACTATATGAGGATAAATAGCTTTCTCAAATCTTTGCAATGTGTTTTTCCATGCTTTTGACTATGAGAAACCCAGCACAAACACTAGAGAGACAACAACTAGAATAAGTTTTCTTGGAGGATACGGCAGGGAAGAGAGGTGACAAAGAGGAGCTGACATCAAGGAGTTCAAGAAGGAAAATGTTTTAAAATTGGTTTCAGTAGAAATTTTATAATGCTGCTTAATATGATTGAACTATGCAATGACTTAATGTCTGGAAAAGTGATTGGGTAAAAAATAAAGAAACTGAGCCAAATTCTCAATGGTGGTTCAAAATACGTAGAGCACTAAAATATCCAATCATGCTAATCATGAAAATACAATCAATCGCAAGGTGGAAGCAAAAACTACATAGCCAGGAAAGTATGATTTTTTTAAAAAGAAAGAAAAAAGGAAACCTAAGTTTTATCTTTAAATAAAATTCTAAATAAGGCTATAAGCAAAACTATAAAAACAAATAAAAAAAGAAAATGGAAAAAACATAAAATCAATACACAATAGAGAAATTTCCTCCAGATGAAATTAATTTTATAGATAATTCTTTCTAAGGCCAGAAGGCAGAAATGGGCAGAGTGGGCAAAATAATAAATGCACCTTATTTTGCAAAATTATCTCACTCCTGTTGAGTCAATTCCTCCTCATGGTGAACATTTAGGACAGGACAGACAGCCTCTGTAGGTGTCTGAGACTGTGACTATTTACCGAAGTACAAAGCACCATCTTTCCTGCAGTTGTTAATCTATTGTGCAATCCACTACAGTATCAGAGTTCCTTTACCACAAAGCTGTAGAGCTGTTTAAATAAAATAATCTTCAATTACTATACTATGAGTGAGCTAAATAAAGATGAAATTATAAATTTGGGAAAGAAAAGCATAAGCATTATATTATGTGCTTAAATGCAATATGCACTGTAGCATAATAAATTACCCAAAACTTCGCAGCTTAAAACAATATCTATTGACTTAAATCAGGAGTCCCAGCACAGCCTACTGGATTCATCGCTCAGGATATCATAAAAGGAGAAGTCAGGGTTTGGTTGTGCTGGTCTCTTGGCTAGAGGGTTTCAGGAGGAATCCACTCTCAAGCTCCTCCAAGTGTTTAACAGAAGCCAGACTGCTGCAGCTCCGAGCATGTAGTCCTTCCTTGTCAGCCATTGCTAAAGCAACTCTAATGTGTAGAGATTGCCAGCATTCTTCCTCATGTGGCTTCCTCCCTGTTCAGCACCAACAATGATATAGTTAGGCCTCTTATGCTTCACGTCTCTTGCAATTCCTCTTAGGCGTATGTTCTAAAAACAAAAGCTCTGCGTTGTAAGAACTGCGGTAGTGCTGGGGTGCTGTTTTGCTAGCACTAAACAAAAGCTCCTGAGTTAACACCCACCTGAGGTTCTTTCAGAAAACCTATGACAGTCTGTCTCCATAAAGCCCATAGACTTGGAAGCCTTCTAAGGGTAGTTTCTCTCTGCCCTGTAGGGTCTCCAGTAGTCATAATTCGTTTGTTTTGATGACTAATGTAGGCAGACATAGGTCATCTCTCTCTAGATAGCACATAACATAAACAGAGTGTGCTATCTCATCATATTCACAGATTCTAGTCATTCTCAGAGGGGAGGAAATTGTATAAGGTGCAGCACCATTGGGCCTCATTCCCAAAATGCCACCTGCTTCACAGAAGGCATGGTTTAGGGTGAAGAATTAATGAAATGGAAGAGAGAAATAACCAATCTTTTGGGGAAATAGCACAGAAAATACAATCGTTGTTTTTGTAACTATTATTTTAATAAACATTATTGAGAAAACAAATATTAAGTTCAGGGATTCCAACATTTGTGTAAAGAGAGCCTTAGAACTACTACAGAGGAATGTTAATAAATAATTTTTAACTAATTCAAGGTGATATTTTTATTTAGGTAGTACACTGAATGCAATACAGAGAGATAAATTACTTTTAAAAAGTACTATGAGCCTGAGAGCAAATTTCTCACTAGTTAAAATAGATGTCAGTACCAAATGAAGAAATATCATCATGAAAAACCTTTCAGCCTAAATTGTAAGTGCAATTTTTAAACTAGTATGCAAAAGTGCAGCATCTAAAATATCTAAATCAGGTGAATGCAAAAAAAACAAAAATAACATACAAAATACAGAATTGTGATCAAAGAGCTGCTGTTGATAAGCCTGGGTCATTTAAATATAGAATATAAGCTATGCGTGCTAGCATTATAAATATACTTTTATATAAAAATTGAGAGTGTAAAATAATATATTGTGGTGGTGGTGGTGAGGTGCCATTGAGTTGACTCTAACCCCAAATAACCCTATGTACAACAGAAAGAAACACTGCACAATACTGTGCCACACTCACAACTATTCCTATTCCTGAGTATTTTGATGCAGCCACTATCAATACAACTCATTGAAGGTCTTTCTCTTTTTCATCATAACTCCATTTCACCAAGCAGGATGTCTTTCTCTAGAGACTGGTCTCTTCTGACACTATACCCAAAGTATGCAAGTCAAAGCATTTCAGATAAAAATAGGATAAGTAATTGTGTTAGTCCACATTAAGTAGACACAGGGGTCCTCAAACTTTTTAAACAGGGAGTCAGTTCACCTCACCTCAGACAGTTGGAAGGCTGGACTATAATTAAAAACAATAAACAAAAACTATGAACAAATTCACTGCTGGCCCAAGATGAGTCGTCTGCAAAGCAGGACAGCAATGTCAGCAAAAGCACCCAGAGGGCCAGATGAATGTCCTCTGTGGGCCACATGTGACCCATGGGCTGAAGTTTGAGGACCCCGGGACAACAACTCATATGTGTATAAGAAACACAGCCTTAATGAGATGTGTCCCTCTCCCAAACTGTAGCTTCAGGGATGTCCTCTTAAGTGCATTCTTCTTGGGAGCAGGGAGTCCACATATTGGGGCCTGGGGATTGGTTCCAGCCCCACAGAACTCTCTACTGGTGTCTGTATGTTGTATTTATGTCTTGGCACATGGGGTTGAAACCTGGTCGCTCTCCAGTGGAGATATAAGCAATGGGTGGGTTAGTGCTGTGCTTCTCTCCACCCCCCCCACCACCCCGCTGCCCGCGTGTCTTTTTCCCTATCTTTCATTCCCCTTCCCGTTTATTTGGCTGCCATATATATCCCTAGATTGGGTTTGGCCCCAGCCATAGCACCTGAACCTCACCCCAGGAATGTATGCATGTATGTATGTAATGGCTTTTCCCCTATGCCCAATTATTTAAGCTTACCTCAGTAGAATCATGTTGCATTTGTCCTTTTGTGCTTGGATTATCTTGCTTAGCATGATCTATAGAAGGACACAGGAGAACCAAAGAGGGATAGAGAGTGAGGGGAACACATCCTGGCCCACGAAGCCCCAGGGATGATATCCCTGCACAGAGTAGACAATGCACAGAGAGGACCATAGGACTGGCCCCAACATGAGACACACACGATGTCCCTCACTGAACTACAGAGCTACAGGGGATAACACTGGAGACACAATGTGGGAATGGGCATAATCTGACCCCATTATACTGGGGAAAAACATTAAGGGAATGCAACAGAGCAGCAAGGGGAGCAAAGTGATGAAATCCCTGGGGAATACCAAAAATAGACTTTGATGACAGAATGTGGCAACCCATCAGACTCGGCAGGAAAACACACAAATGGGCCAAAAAACAGACCTTGAATTTCTTGTAGGCTTTTTCATTTTTGTCAGTGGCTTTTTTTTGTTGTTATTCTTTTGTTGTTTTGTATGACTTTGCCTGGTTTTTGTGCTTATTAATGTTTCTATATGCCTATCTAGATAAAATAGGTGGGATAAACAATTTGGAGAAGAAAGAATGGGACTGATGATTCCAAGAGGATAAGGGAGAAGGGGAGGTGTAAGGAAGGAACTGGAGTGGGGAGCCAACCCAGGAACAAGGGAACAACAAGTGAACTAAAATCAATTGAGAGGATGGAGAAGGATGCCTAGTGGGGCTTAATGAAGAGCAGTGTATCAGTGAGGAATTACTAAACTTGAATGAAGGCCAAACATGATGATGGAATAAGAAGACAACAAAAGGAAACAAGAAAAAAACAGGAGACAGAGGGCATATATAGAGGACCAAATACAGGCAGGCACATTTGTAAATATATTTATTTATATAACTAAAGGGGATTAGATCTATGTACTCATATCTATATGTTAATAATTAAGGTTGCAAATGGACATTGGGCCTCAACTCAAGACTCCCTAAGCACAAAAACACTTTATTTTAATAATGGGCATTCTATGATGCTTACTGTGTTAGTCTGGGTACGATAGCGAAACAAATTTCATAGACACGCACACAGATATAAGAAAAAGGTTTATATACAGGAGGAACAGGACATTAAGCCCAGTGTAGTTCAAAGTCATAAGTCTGATATTAACCCATATGCCTGAAATCAGTCTATAAAGTCTCCTTCTAACTCACAAAGTCACAGGTCAGTGGTGCAGAATCCCGGCGCTGGCAGGAGTCTCCACATGGTTCTTCGCTGCCAGGGCTGAGGGTCCATCAACAGCAGAAGCAACTCATCGCTGGCAGAGGTCTCCATGTGGCTGCCCCAGCTCCAGAGATCAGAGATGGTGATTCCATCATTGCAAGCTGTGTGGTCTCTCTGCCGGCTCCTCCAGCTTCTTGGACGCTGCCGTCTTGTCTTATGATTCATCATCTCTGAGACTAACTCCCAACAACTGGGGAGATAGCTTCTCATCTTCACAAGGGAAATACCATGAGATTTTCCAGAAGTCTCAGGAGAAAGCCATGCCCACACAGAGGCCTCATTGGCTACACAATGGCTATCTCCAGATTAACAGGTAGACTCCACCCCTATATTTCAATCATAAAATTAACAAAAGCAGATGACTGCCACACTTACCTTCCCGACACAATCGCTGAAGACAAAATGGATGCATAAGCAAATGTGGTGAAGAAAGCTGATGAGGCCACCTATCACAAGACCTAGCACCTGTGGACTTGAAGACAAAGAAGCAGCCATCTATCTGAGATGTAACAAAGCCCACGTGTGAGAAGCATACCCGTCTGTATGATCATAAAGTGTTGATGGGATCAGGTACAAGGCATCTAAGACCCAGAACAAAATCATACCTAATGTGAATGGGGGTTGAGGGTGGGGAATGTAGTGGAGACTCAAAGTCCATCTGTCCACAATTGGTTCACCCCCCCAAGGAAGAGATGAGCCAGTTGGGGTGCAGTACAGCACCAATGAAGTGCACAAATTTCTTCTAGTTCCTTAATGCTTCCTTTCCCCCACTATCACGACCTCAGTTCTACCTTACAAATCAGATTAGACCAAAACACACACACTGCTATAAATCAGAGCCTTCAACACAGGGAATTCAGGATAGATAAACCCTTCAGGGCCAACAATAAGAAGAGACCCCAAAAAATAGGAGAAGATGAGGGGATAAATGGGAAATTGATCACAAAGATCAATATATAACCCCTTCCCAAGGAGACAAACAACAACAAAAAATGGGTGAAGGGCCAAGAATGATGATATAAGATACAAAAAAAATCTATAATTTATCAAAGGTATGTGAGAGAGGGCAGGCAGGAGAGAGAGAGTAAAAATTGAGGAGCTGATTTCAAGGGTTCAAGTAGGAAGAAAGTGCTTTGAAAATTATGATGGCAGCACATGTACAGATGTCCTTGACCCAATGGAATGTCTGGATTGTGATAAGAGATGTAAGAATCCCCAATAAAAGTATTTCATAATAATAATAATAATAGAAACAGGTTTATATAAAATAGCACTTACATACTGAGTAAACATCCCAGCCAAGTCCCAGATCAAGCCCATAAATCTGATATTAGCCCATATCTCCTAAACCAGTCCATAAATTTTTCTTTAGACTCATGTAAAATATATAATGATGCAGAATGCAGGTAGATTACAGGCCAGTGAGTAGAAAGTCTGTGGACCCAGTGGTGGTGGAGGCATCACAACACTAGGAGGAGTCTCCATGTGACTCCTCCGACTCCAGGGCGATGACTCCATTAGCTCAGCTCCATGTGGCAACAAGAATGCTTCTCAGGGACACAGTGTGTGTCTGACTCTAGCGCACTATACATCTCTGTCATGCCTCCAAATGAGGGCGTGAAGCCTGACTGACAGGTGAAACTACACCCTTTCACTCATAATGGACTGAAATGGACACCAGATTATGTAAGTACCATAGAGTAGTACACAGTATCGTGGAATAAAAAACGTCATTTTAAAAAAATGACAAATACGGAATAAGTGCATTTTACAACATACACAGATGGCAGAAAGAGCTCTCATCACTTTCCCTTGACACATTCACATATTTATCAAAAGAATTGATCAAGATAAGGCTTGCTGCTCCCATAAAAATATATAGCCTCCGGGAAAAAAAATGTCTAGCTTCAGAAACCCTGACTTGATGACAATGGTTTGCTTTGTTTTTAAGTTTCAGCATGAAGAAAAAAGTGGGGTAAGTGAACAACAGTGAGCAAACGAATGTTATATTCATGTGCTCAATACAATTACTAAAGAAACAATTTTGCAATTTTAATCTACAATGTAGTCGGAAGTGGTTTTAATGAGTACTTGAAACAAAGTCAGAAGTGGAGTGGAAATACTAAATAATGTTAATTAGAAGGGAAAATCTACACAGTTAATTATGAAGAACAATAACAGTAATCTTCCAGAAAAACAAAAACAATGAGAGTGCAATCTTAAAGGAGATGCTTGCTCCCATGCAGAACCTATACATTGACCGAGGACCTGTCATTTGAACAAAACAAGGGAACACCCTATGTTTTAAAATAGAGGGAACTATGTGTCCATGTTGCATCCTCTCATGATGCTTTTGGATTTGTACACTTAGCCAGTAACCCACGAAGCTGGAGTAAGTAAAGAACAATGTGGCTTCAGAATGGAGGAAGACTCATCATGAACCTGTGACAGGCATCAGTGAAGAGGATTTGAGAAAACTTGCAGATGAAGATAGAGGACAATAGCCTTCAGTCTGGGTTACACGTCACATAAAGATAACAAAATACTCAAAACTAAACCAGTGAAGAAACAGTCAGAGAAAAGATGGAAGATTCTAAGGGTTTCATTTTAATTCAATGTACAACCAATTCCCATGGAAGCAGCAAGCAAGAAATAAAAAGACATAATGTATCAGGGAAATCTGTGCTAAAAGGTCTTTTTAAATATTGAAAATCAGATATGCCTTTTGAAAACTATGATGCACCTGACCCATGTCATGGTGATTATGATCACCTCATATGCGTGCAAAATAAATAAGGAAGCCTGGGGGAAATGGATTTATTTGAATTGTGGTGTTGGTGAAGAATAATGAAAGTACCACTGTGGCAGTCACCTAATCTGGTGTCAATATGAGGATTAAGAGTGTAGAGGTGGAGTCTATGCTGTCAACCTGGAGATAGCCAATGTGACCTCTGTGTAGGCATGGCCTTCTTCTGAGAATCCTGAGAAATGTGCTTTCTTCTTGAAGACAGAGACACTATCTCTCTTGATTCACTTACTTGAAGGCTTTGTATTGACAACGCTCACTGCCTGAGAGACTTGACTGACAAGGCTGGCTTCCTGGAGCCATCCCTAAGAAGCCACAAAAAGCTATTCTGATGCAGCAAGAAACCTGGACTTAGAGAGTCCACATGGAGACTCCTGCTAGCCCTAAGATGCTTACAACACCCTTGTATCAAATAACTTCCTACTTCCTGGCTTGTGATCATCCTGCATTTGGCGTCATTGCATGTGTTTTGTGAGTTTGAACGACTTTGAAGATTGCTGTCAGACATATATATGGGCTGCTGTCTTGCTGTCAGACATATGGGCTACTATTGAACTTACGGACTTGGTCTGGAATTAATGGACTAATTATCAGAATATGGGAAAATGACGGACTCATGGACTTGTTCTTAACTCAGCTGGGTGTTTTCTCAATATAATATTACTCTTCTATACAAAACTCTCTCTGATACAGATACGAAAGTCAATAAATTCGTTTTTTTCTAGCCCACCCAGGCTAACACATTATATATTAGGAAATCTCACTGAATTTCAATTAAGCTCTATCATAAAAGCCATATTTGTGAAGCAAAAGGCAATTTAGTTCAAAATTAATTTTAAACCTAATATGAAAGTCCTAAAGTCATTTGCAGGACCCCAACATAAATTGAGTTTCTGGTGAACTCCACTGAGCCACAGTGTGGGACTGTGAACAGCCTTAATATCAGAGTGGATTTTAACAGTTCTAGTCAGACTGGAATGTAGCATACTGTCAGAGGATCTCTCTTTTTAACTGTTTTGAACTTTTCTGTTTTGTTAATATTTTCTGCTTTCTTTTCTATTGAGATTTTTTTTAAATTATGGTCATTGATGCTGGGTCTTCTCCTCCTCATTCTCCTTCTTCTTTGTTTTGAATATGCAAACAAGATTCGTAATTACCTAGAACCATGGAAGAGGAGGTGGAAAGTAAGAAATGGGAAGTCAATAATAATGGAGCCGAGCAGGAAGAAAATGTTTCAAAGTTGATTGTGGTAATGAATGCACAATCCTTCTAATCTGAATGAACTATTGGATTAAATGACATGTTAATTACAAGTCATTAAAATTATTAAAAATAGAATACCATAGAAATTAAAAACAAAAAGTAAAAGCACACTACAAGATAAAAATATCAGGGCATGCTCTTAATTGCACTGATTCCTCCATTACAGAGTGAAAAGACATTGCTAGTGGCCATGTGCCACTACCCTTGCTCCTCATCTTTTGTTTGGCTTGCTCAGTCACACCGCTTCTATGTTTCTTCCTTCATCTGCTCATTCTGTTCCTAATATGATGTCCCTTTGAACTTTTTGCTCTTTCTTCACCACACATTATCTCAATTTATGATAAACTATTATGATATGCCAGTAAATTCAGTCATCATACTTAGGGACCAGTACTCCCTAGTCCACTGCCATTTGTCAATTCTGACTCATAGGAGAGAGTAGAACCAACAAGATAGGATTTCCTTTGCTGTGAATCTTTACTGGAAAAAAAAAACTGCCTCATTGTTCTCCTGAAGAACACCTGCTTCATCTGAACCACAGACCTTTTGTTTAACAGTCAAGCACAAGCCATCAGGGCTCCTTTTAGTGCTATCAACACAGGTTAAGGTAAGCATAGGAAATTAACCTCCCTAGCATCATATAACTAAGAGCTTATGCTAGATTTTCTTTTAATTGAGAGGTCCACAGGGTAAACTTCAGTTTTCCTACCTCCATTTCTCCTATACTTTCTTAACACTTCTGAACATTGTCCTTGGGCAAATACTATCCCTGTTATCTCAAATGGTCAATTATTCTAATGCGTGCACAAATAAATAATGTTTTCTGATTAGAAAACCAGATCTATTTAATGACTTGAGATTTTTTCACAATATTTCCCCACTCTATACACAACCTTCTAATTCAATTCCTTTCAGACTGATGGTTGTTGTATTAGATTGTGTTGACTACAGAAATGAATCCATGGACATTCCTATATATATATAAGAAAGAGCTTTACATCAGAGAGTAATTGTATATTAAGAAAACAATAAGAGATCAGAAGATCAAGAGTAATATAACAGTGAGAAATTACTGAAACACAAATGAAGGCTGAGCATGATAGTGGGACAAGAAGAAAGTAAAAGGAAATAGAGGAAAGAGCTAGGAGGCAAAGGGCATTTATAGAGGTCTAAATACAGGAATGAGCATAGGTAAGCATATTTATATATGATGATGGGAAACAGATCTATGCTCATATACTTATAGTGGTAGTATTAAGGCAGCAGATGGACATTGGCCCTTCACTCAAGTTACTTCCTCATTGCAAGACCACTTTGTTCTAGCAAATTGTCATTCCATGATACTCTCCTTCCTGACAAAATCACTGAAGACAAATGTGTGCATAAGTAAAAGTGGTGAAGAAAGCTTATGAAGCCTGGCTATCAAAAATATAATTTCTGGGGGTCTTAAAGTAAACAGGTGGCCATCTAACTCAGAAGGAACAAAACCCACATGGAAGAAGCACACTAGCTTGTGTGACCATGAAGTGTCAAAGGGGTCAGGTATCAGGCATCAAAGAATTAAAAATTATTACATTATAAATGAGGGGATTACAGATTGGGGACCCAATTTCATCTGTAGATGAAGTGACATCCCCTTACAGAAGAGTTGAGGAAAGGAGATGAGCCATTCAGGGTGTAGTATAGCAACAATGAAATATGCAACTTTCCTCTAGTTCTTAAATGCTTCCTCCCTCCCACTATCATGATTCCATTTCTACCTTACAAATCCAGTTAGACCAGAGAATGTACACTGGTACAGATAGGAACCGCAAATATTGGGAATCCAGGACAGGTGATCCTTTCAGGACCAGTGATGAGAGTGATGATACCAGGAGAGTGGAGGGGAGATGGAGTAAAAGGGGGAAACTGATTATAAAGATTTACATATAACCTCTGTTTTGGGGTAGGGACAACAGGGAAGAGGGTGAAGGGAGACATCAGACAGTGTACAATATGACAAAATAATAATAATCTATAAATTATCAAGGGTTCATAAGGGAGGAGGAAGTGGTGAGGAAGGGGAGAAATGAGGAGCTAATACCAGGGCTTAATAGAAAGAAAATGTTTTGAGAATGATGATGGCAACAAATGTACAAAGGTGCTTTGCATACAATAGATGGATGTTTGGATTCTGATGAGTTTTATGAACCCCAATAAAACTATTTTTTTAATTTAATGTGCTGGAGAAAAAAGAATATAACATTGCTTACACAATCAAAAATATCTAATTCACCATAATAATAGACTAAAATATATACATAACAAAATTTAACATCCAATCATGATAAAAATTAAAAAATAAAAATTCTCAGCAAAAAAAACAAACTAAACCAAAACTCTTTTTTCCAACCCTGATGTCATTTCCATCTTCATATAATCCATGTTCTCAGATTATTTGTTCATCATGTGGATTGAATAAATTTAGTGACATAACAAAAATATAAGAAAACATCTCAGCCCAGTTCAGGTCAGTTTATAAGTCTGATAATAGCTCAGAAGTCCAATACTAGCACATCAATCCTTTTTCAGACTCACACAGTCACATACAATGATGTAAAATGCAGGAAGATGATGGGCTGGTGGGTGCAAAATCTTGTGGATCTAATGGTGGTAGAGCATCTCAGTGCTGGCATTGGTCTCCACATGGCTTCTTCAGCTCTCCTAGTGTAGCTCCTCAACAAGAAAATGAAGAAGAGGGAGACGCTATTGCAGATCTCAGTGTGGCTCCACATGGCTTGTCAACAGGAAAGTAAAAGCAGAGACAGAGAGGAAGCTCCCAGAATCCTCATGAGAAGACAATGCCCAATGCATCATCATTGACAAGGAAAACTTCAACCCTACATTTATGTATCAAATTGACATGAAATTATAAAACTACCATAGTGGTTGCAGTCAGATTTCATAGTTTGGGTTTTAGGTCATCAAAAATGATATTTCCATTGTCCATTAGCTCATTGAACAAATTGTTTTATATCTTATGTCTTCAGTTTTCTTTATTCTTCTCTCCTCTGGACAGGTGGAGATCAATAGCTGTACCTTAGACAACCACTTTTAAGAACCTCACAAAATATGATGTAGATGTGGCTATATTATGCCAATTTTCTAGGTGTCTCCAAGATTGTGGTTCTGAGTCCCTAAGCTTAGTGATCCAATCCCTAAAAGTGACTGATTTTTGTATTAGAAACATTTATAATTTTCCTTTGTATGCTCTACCACAACCATGGAAATAGTTGCATCAAAATTATATACAAATGTACAAATGTCTTCAGTCTATACATCTATTGATATCTAGGTATCCATCTATATCACTCCCTCCCAACCACTCAGCCCTCGTCTGTCCATGCATCAGTGTTATTACAGGATTATACATATGAGCATTTATCTCTTATCTTTAACTCTTGTACTCCTTTCAGTGTCTTTCCCTTTCCTGATCAATCTTTACCATCACCCTCTTAGTGTGTACTGCTTTTTTCCTCAACAAATTTTTGAAATCTGCTTTATTTTTGTCAATTTGGAAGTCTTTTCCACCATTCCCTCTTTTATTATGTAATTCCCTCCAGTACAAATTATGTTTTGCCTTAATATCAGTCTCATACTTTGCTTTACTTTGAGTAGTTCTATTCTGAATGGCATGTATGTTAAACTCAGGTTGTTGTCTGTCCCTGTTGGTTTTCTGATTGTGTAACTTTCTTTATAGCTTTGTGTAAGGTTGTCCTTTTTGATAGTGTTGTTGTTAAGTATTATTGAGTTAGTTATAGCAACGTTATATTCAACAGACCCAAACACTGACCAGTCCTATTTCATCATCACAATTGTTTCTATGACTAAGCCCATTATCATAATCACAGTATCAGTACATCTCCTTAAAGCATTTCTTTGCTGCCCTTCTACTCTACCTAATAGTATGTATTCTCCAGGAATTAGTCTCTCCTCGCAATATGCCTAAATTATATTTTTAAAAGTCTTGCCATCCTTGCCTCTTTAAAGCACTCTAGAAATACCTCTTGCAAGTTCATGGTACTTCAATATTCTTCTCTGGCACCACAATTCAAATGCATTGCTTCTTTTTGTTTTGTTTTGTTTTGCATCACTGCCCTGGTGGGAGTAGGAAGCCCAGCCTTTCTCCTGGAAAGCTGCTGCTGGATTTGAACCGCCAACCTTATGGGCTGCAGTCCCGCACACAACCACTATACCACTGGGGCTCAGCCCCTGCATTGTTTCTTTTTGATCTTCTTTACTCAATGTCAAGCTTTTCCATTCATGAGGCAACTGAAAATACTATGGCTCAGGTTGGCCCACCTTAGTCTTCAAACTAACATCCTTGCATTTCAATACCCTGAATAGATTCTGTGTAGTAGATTCACCCAATTCAAAATGTCTTTTGATAACTTGACTGCTGTTTTCATGAGCTATGACAGTGAATTTAAGCAAGACAAAATCCTTCACAACTTCAGCCCTTTCTCTATTTGTCATACTGTTATCTATAGGTCCAGTTCGGAGAATTTTGGTCTTCTTTACATTACACTGTGTTTGTTTATCAAGAAATTGCTTACATTATTGTAGAAGAACATAGTTGTAAGTCCAGTCATGTTCAAGTAATTCTTCTCTTGACTTTTGAAAGCTGATGAACAGGTACAAGATGATGGAGCAGAGACAATGGAGGACAAAGGCTGATGGAGGCACAGGTCCAAAATTAACCAAATGAATCTACCATTTGTGGTCCGCTATGACTCCTGCTCCAGCAGAAGCCAAAGAACCAAAGAGGTGTCAACTCTGTTCAGACTCTCTCACACAAAAGTTCTCATGACAGCCCTTACATATTATTAGACTGTCACCCAATGGATAGGTTTGACTCTGCTCCTACACTTCTTCAAAAGTGTCTAGCTGACATGATCCCGAACTATTAAAGTGACTTCTCATTTACTTTAAACTACTCTAAAGGTTCTTTCCTTGTCCTTGCTTTCAGGGAGTTTTTGCTATAATATGCTTTGGTTATTTTCTTTTTGGTCTTTCTTGTTTAGGTTTGTTCAGCTTCTTGAATGTATATCTTCTTGACTCTAATAATGGTAACAAACTTTCTTCCAACAATTCCTTCACATTTTTTATGTGTTTTTAGTTGTTTTGCCTTCTTATTCTGGAACTCTGAACACAAGTAATAATTCTCAGTGAAGCACAAAATATTTAGGCTTCCTTGAAAATGTTTTATTCTTATTTTCTGATTGTTATTCTAGCAGATTTGTATTGAGAGATTTGTCTTCTATCTCACTTTTTTAACCTTCACTTTATTCAATTATATTCCTTTCCTTTGCTATGTATTATCTATTTCAAAAACCTGAGTATTAATCTTCTGCTTTTCTATGGGTTCTAATTTTTCTTTTATCTTGTCAGTTTGCCCTTGTAGAATTTTCTTGAGTTCTTTTACAGTTTGTTCAGTGTTCTCTTTAATTTTATTTTATCATCAGCCTTCTAGATATTTCTCTCACTCCACTGAAATAACTCAAATATCATTCTTTTGAATCAGTAATTAGGCATTGCAATGTCATGTCTTCCCCACCTCTTTCCTGATGTGTTCGTAAAAAGTGTGTTCCCATAGCTTTGGGTTGTTTTCTCCCCACTGTGTAGCATAGATTAGGAACTGTTTGTTTAGTGGTGGCTGCTGCCTGGGGAGTGGCCCATGTCCAATAGTTGGGGATATAAGAAGTTGTCTCATTTGTAGTGATACAAGAAAAAAGAAAGAAGACACGCAAAGGAAAGCAAAATAGAAAAGAATAAAGTGGCAAGCCAGGTTTTTATGCTGAGTTCTCAAGAGAAATAATCCAATGACATTTCTATATGTATGTACGGAGAAATTTACATGAAGAGAAAGAAAATGGCTCGTATGGTTTTAGAAGCAAATAATGCTGAGTTCAAATTTCAATGCATTTTCAAGCCCAGGGTTCAGCTAATCGCTTGGAGGCTTCTTCTGGCTCACATAGTTGTAGGAGCTCAAGATCAACTGAAAGTCTACAGTAGACTGGTTGTAGAGGAAGATGAATTAGCATCAGCAGGTGAGACTCTGGCTGCAGAGGTAATAAATCCTATGTTAGCAGATCAGATGACACATTCCTGAGAGCTACAGGAAGTAAATAAGGAGTCAGGGACTGAAGAGCCAGAGGCAGAATTTAGATCCAGAAAAAAAAAACCCAATTTCCTCACAACATCCAGTTAAACTGGAAGCAATCCACATTTCCAAAGCAATTAATTATATCAGGGGCACTATTTGAGTAAAGGTGTTGCAACCCACCTTAATCTTATGTATTAGGTCGTGTTATGGAGAATTGCTAAGGGTTAACTTTCAAAGCACTGAGAATCCTGGCCAGACATGCTGATAAAAAAGTTTTTATCTATCACACAGGAAAACAGTCAAATAACAAAAAGAAATAATTTAGTAAGTAATATACAAGAGATGTTGAGTAGGAAAAGAATGAAAGTATAAATTTTAGAAACCTAAGTAAAAGAAAGAAAAAATACAATAGCCAAACTACAAAGATGAGAAGAAAATAATAAAGAAAAACAATGAAAAATAAGAAAAAAGTAAAGGAAATAAAGAAAAGAAATACTAGAAAAAATAAGTAGCAGTTAAAGAATAAAAAAACGCAGAAAGGTGAAGAGTTTAAAAACAAGAAATAAAGGGGAAAAATGTTTAGGAGCAAAGGTATCTGCTCCTAGATGGGGTTCCCAGTGGCCTATATATTGTTTGGGATCAGTGTGTTTGTTTCTGGAAGGAATTTCTGTGGATCCAGAGAGCATTTGGAAGCAGGCCAGCTGGTTTGAAGTTCTTACCTATCCATTGGTTTTCAGAGAAACAACATTGCATATCCAGAGTTCCTCTATCTCCCAAGGCAGAAGCTATGCACCAGGAGCCAAATTCATGAGATATGAGGCTCAGCTCAATTGTAGCCCTAGCTGTAGTCATCTCTTTAGGAAAGACTACGGATTGTTTGATCCGGAACTGATGGCTCATTGGGTCTTACCCAACCTCTTGCCCAACTCTGTCCTGCAAGCATTCCTGCTTTCTGGCACTAGCAGGCGTCTAAGCACAGCTTCAGAGATTGTCTGCCACTAGTACCCCACAGGGTACCAAGTCAGGTCAGGGTTACAGCCACCTTCACCCTGATCCTGCAACTGGGAAGCATTTGAATAATTTGGGTGTGAACTTGTCCCGGGAACTAAGTGTGTCCCAGAACAGAGTTCGATCACTTCATGGTTGCCCATCTATTCTACTCAGGAATAAAGATAATTGATTCAAGTTTTCAACCTCAGGACCATAACATAAAGATCTTATGGAAGGAAGGTTGGACACCCCAGCTGGCTATTATGTGTTATACTGTCACTCACACCAAGGGGGGATTTAAGAATTCCCACAAGAATTTCCATTTCCCAAAAAAGCATTACATTAAACAACAAATAAAAAACACTATGATATATTTAGACAGAGATCACAGATAAAGAGGGAAAATTAGTATTTCTAGCAAAACTTTTTCCTGTGTTTTAAAGAATGGGTCCCCCATTTTCTTTTGCTGTGAGACCTGTATAAAATAATTATCTCTCTTATCAATGACTTTAAAAGTCCTTGACTTCTTTCCTTCTTCCATTTATTGAATAACATAATTTTTCACTGAAAGTCACATTGAATTATTCAAATATCACTATCAAATTCATTCCTTTAGATATTGCAGCTATTACTTATTACTGAGTATTATCTATTACTAGACATGACATCTTACTGTTAAGGCTTAAACATCTTTGTTGCTACCATAACAAAAACCAACCTCCCTGTCATCAAGTCAGTTCTGACTCAGAGCAGCCGCTGCAGGATTGCCAAAGACTACAAATCAGACAGGTGTAGACTGCTGCATCCTTCTCAGGAGGGGTGGCTGAGGGTCTGGAAACACTGATCTTGCTGTTAGTAGTCTAAGTCCTAATGCACAGAACCATCAAGGCTCCATTATTACTACATTATATCTCTCATAATCAATATTCTTTAATATGTTTTCTCAACTAGTTAGAGTCACAGCTACACTGCAATATAGCAAAAAAAAGAACCTAATGTGTCCAAATGTACATAAATTAGGAAGGAGTTCACAGATAACTCTTGTTAGTAGATATCACAGACAGCCATATTTAGATTGAAACCAAGAAATATAATTCATAATATAAGTTTCATGAAATGGAATGGGCTGCACAAACAGGTAAGAATCTCCTTTATTGGACATGCTTAGACAGAGAAGCAGGGCCACTACTTATCAGGAGTATTCTGGAGAAGTTCCAGCTGGTAGAGCCATTAAATGTTCCTCCTAACCCTGTGATCTAGACGTGTATGAAATGAGTATATGATCTAGACATGTATGAAATCATTTCTAAACGGCATTGAATGAGTGGAAAATGTTAAACTGGAATGCAAAAATCAACTGCCTTTCCATTACTAATATCTAGTTCTTAAAAATTGCTGCCCATATATTTCATTCTAATTATATTTAAGCAGCTCAGAAGCAAAGGTCCTTGGGGGAGAGAAAAGGATTGAGAATTAGCTCAAAATCTGGCAGTTTGAGCCCAACAAGGAATGCCTTAGAAAACAAATCTCACAATCTATTTTGGAAAGGTGGAAGCTTTGAAAACACTCTAAAGCAGTTCTACTCTTCACCCACAATATTGCCATGAATCAGAACCAACTTGACAAGTAAGAACAGTGCCCAGACATGGGTAACCCATAGGGAAATTCTAAGATCAAAATCTTGGCAGGTTTGAGTTAAAGAGGCAAATGAAACTACAGTCAATTATGTTTCACAAGGCCTCAGAGTGATAAGCAAGATCGCTTACAGGAAAAATACTTGGAAACTATTAAGTATTTCATAAGATAAAAATAAAGAAAACAACACCATTCCTGTAGAATTAAGTCCAACTTATATTTGCCCATTGTACGACAGCATAAGAGACAAGTCCAAAGGATCTGGACTGTAGTCTTCAGAGAAGCAGATTGCCATGCCTTTTAGGTGTGGCACTTAGCCATTGTTGGTAACAGCTGAGTGCAAAGGGTTTACACCAATCTTAAGTACTTAAGGACTTTCACGGTTTCATAAATTCTGTAAACATAGAGGTTACTCATTCATTACCCTTTTCACCTACCTTCTCTCCTCAATAACAGCATCATCAAACTGCTTTTTTTCTCACCAAAGACACAGAATTTAAAAATGCAACAATCATGATTTGTCTGACCATGAATGATTGCAATTAAAGAAATAATAGAAAAGAAGTCAGAGGTGCATGGATGACATTGCTAGTATTCAGTTAATGTTGGTCCATAAAAAGAAATGTTTCTAGGTCAATTTTGTCGGGGATGTTTGCAAAGTGACATTTTTCAGGGCCTGCTAGATGCCAGATACACAAATTAAAATTACTCTAGGATTCAGCAGTTCCCATAATATTTCCTTTTTGAAGTTCTTTGGGAAGTCTTTTTAAGAAAATTGTATGAAATTGAACTAACTGGGATACCCCCTTCTAAAGTTTCCCTATCACTTGGCATTTCATTTCCTTTAGGTATTGAATCAAATAATGACTTTGCATCAATTATCATGCAAATTCTATGAACTGAAATGCACAGGGCACAAGTAAGAGCAGAACAAAACCCTCTGTGTCAAAAGGTTTGAATAAATGCTGAGTATCATGAGCAGGATGTCTCCATTTCCCCGATCAATTCCCAGAAGCTTGATTTCTTTTCCATCTTTCTAAAATGATCTCACGCTGATCTGATGATGCTGATTCACAGACACAGTGAGGTAATGCACTTAAGACAATGCATCATCTCAACGGCTTACTCAAGTGTAAATAGTAAGCTGGATTGCAGAACAGCTTTTACTTTTACTGTAACAAGGTGCAGATGCTCCACAATATCACCTGATACGAAGGAACAGAAGAAATATACCAATAACTTTTCCTCTTCCACACATTAGATTGTCATCTAATATTATAAAAATGGCACTTTATGTATTATATTAAACATCTTTATATAAACAGTGTAAATCTGCATGAGAAAGGTCACTAAAGACCTCAAAGTTACTGGAAAACTAAGTTATCTGCTATTAGCCTATCATCTTTATGGGAAGAAAGGTTTTGGTCTTATGAATAAATATATATTAGAAGCATTTTTAAACAAAATTTTATGACTTTGTTATTGGCCCTCAAGTAGAACTTTGAATATCAGAAAAATAATATAATAATTACACTTACATTCAGCATGCATTGTACTTGTTAGGCTAATCTTTCTCTAATGTTTTTTTTTATTTTTAATAATCATTTTATTGGGGACTCATACAACTCTTATCACAATCCATACATTCATCTTTTACATCCAGCACGTTTGTACTTTTGTTGCCATCATCATTCTCAAATCATTTTTTTCTACTTGAATGCTTGATATCAGCTGCTCATTTTTTTCACCCTCCCTCCCTTGTGATAATTTATAAATTATTATTTTTACAGTTCTTATACTATCCAACTATACAATGTCTCCCTTCACCCACTTTTCTATTATTCATCTCCCAGGGAGGGGGTTATATGTAGATCCTTGTGATAGGTTCCCTCTATCTCCCCCACCTTCCCCTAGCCCTCCTGTATCATTGCTCTTATGATTTGTCTGTCCTGGAGTCTCTGTGGTTCCAGCTCTTATCAGTACTAGTATACATCCTCTGTTCTAGCCAGATTTTTAAGGTAGAATTGGGAACGTGATGTTTGCAGGGTGGGGGGAAGAAGCATTGAATGTTGTATGTTTCATCAGTGCTATACTGCACCTTGACTGGCTTGTCTCAGCCCCTGTAAGGGGATGTCCAGTTGCCTACAGATAGGCTTTGGGTCTCCACTCCTCACTCCCCTCAGTGACATGATATGATTTTTTTGTTCTTTGACACTTGTACCTGATCCTATAGACACCTTGTGATCACACAGGCTGGTGTGCTTCTTCCATGTGGGCTTTGCTGCTTCTCAGTTAGATGACCGCTTGTTTAGCTTCAAATTTTTAAGGCCCCAGATGCTATACCTTTTGATAGCTGGATACCATCAGCTTTCTTTGCCATATTTGTTTATTCACCCTCTTTGCCTTCAGTTATCATGTTGGGCAGGTGAGCATCATGGAATGTCAATTTAAAAGAACAAAGTTTTCTTGCATTGAAAGAGTAGTTGAATAGAGACCCAAGGTCCATCTGCTACCTTAATACTAAACCTATAAATATAAGCACATAGATCTATTTCCCTATCATATATAAATATACTTACATATGTACATGCTGGTATTTAGACCTATATAAATGTCCTTTGCCTCCTAGTTCTTTCCTCTATTTACTTTTACTTTCCTTTTGTCCCTGCTATCATATTCAGCTTTCATTAGGCTTGAAATTATTCCTCCAAGTTTCATTGCCCTTGATCAAATCCTACCAGGCCTCTTATACCCTCCTCACCATCTATTCTTGGTTACTTTCTGTTCCCTTAACCCTGGGTTTGTTAACACCCACTTCTTTTCCCCTGCCATCCCCTTCTCCCCTTTCCCCATATCCATAGGTCCTGTTGTTTTATACTCCAGCTTGTTTATTCTGTCTATCCTATCTAAATAGACCTGCAGAGATATATATTTCTTAATATGCGTAAACTTTGTATTCCATGTGTTTTCTCAAAGTACATGGTCATAAGGGCATGAATGAAGAGTCTGGGGAAAACGAAAGATGAAAAAAATGTAGAAATTAGAAATGAAAGCAGTCTTCAAAACTACCCTCTCTAGGATACTTGTTTCATAGAGGATTAAATTAAAACATAGAAATCATTCATATTCTCTTTGTGGAAACCCATAAATATATGAGTTGAGAAAATAAGACATGATTCTTGTCCTAGATATTCTTACAGCTTGTAAGAAACACAAATATTGTAAACAACCAGTTCTACTTTTAGGACTGTCTAAAAAAATGTCTTGTAAAAAATAAAAAATGTCATAGGTACTTATCAGGCTGCAAGCTTCTTCTGGCTTGTGGATATAGAGAAGCTTCATATCCGCAAGGCAGAAAGCAGGCTGTGGCTGAAGAAGTAAGTTACTCGAAGATGTGCAGGTGAAAATGGAAAGCTGTTGATTCACAGATTGTAGATGGCAAAACTCCAAAGATTGAAAAGCAAACTAGCAGGCCACTGATGACAAAATCAGATTTTTACAAGATAGGTAAAAAATCTAAATTCAGCAAAAATCAGGGAAGTTTTGGTAGAAAGTTTAATTATGCTAAAAATGGGCCTCACTCTGGAAAAAAACTCTTTCAGTTCACTGACTATTCATGGTCAATCTCATCATTGAGGTGATTACATTACATCAATGCTTACATTTGGATTACTACATGGCAAGTTCTATTTCATGGCGAATCTTGCCTGCGTCAAGTTTATTCTTGGCCTTAAGAAATACATGAACCAAACACAATGTCTGAAAATGGAGGAAATATTGAAAATTTCAGGCACTTTATTAACTTAAATCCACAGCAATACTTGAAGCAGTAGTCAAATCAAATCATGTGTTGTACTGAGCAAATCTGCCCAGGGACAAAAAACGTTGAGGAGAAGCGTGTCATCGTGAAGACTAATGTGTGCTTGGCCCAATCCATGATATTTTCAGTCAGCTCCTATACACACAAAAAAAAATGTAAAAGGAACTAGGAAAATTTAAGAACTGTTCATTCCTTTTAATTAGTGTTTTCAATAAGAGTAAATATATCATGAATTGTCAGAAGAGTGACCAATGCCATGTAGGAAGAAGTGCAACTAGATGCTCTTTAAAAAAAAAAAAAAAAGGCTGAGCCCCGGTAGCGTAGTGGTTGTGCGCGGGACTGTGGCCCACTGGGACGGAAGTTCAATTCCAGCAGTGGGGCTGGGCCTCCTACTCCTACCACCGGAGAGCAATGATGCCAAAAACAAAAAACAAAACAAAAAAATAAAACGCCGATCCTCAGTCTCATATGCTTAGACTCTGTCTTCCAGAAGGAGTTGGTCCAGAGAAAGGCATTAGACTTGGTAGAATAAAGCATTAGAATGAGATTATTGACAAAATTTTCAACAATGGACTCAAATTTTAAAATAATTGTGAAGATGATTCAAGACCAGCCAGTTGTGCATAGAATTACTATGAACTTGAAATTTCAAAATAAGACTTAGCATAATCCAAAACTTCTTTATATTAGCATATTTATTTTGTTGTTGTTGATGATGATGGGTTCCTATATTTGAACTAAGTATATAAGCATGGAAAGATAACATTTTGTCTTTTTGGAATGTCATTATCTCAGACATCTAGAAACCTTTCATACTGTTCATTCTTGATTAATATTTCCTGAATAAAAGAATAAATGTTCTTTGAGAGTAATATAGACTTTCTGATTTAAGGAGGAAATTTTAAAAGAAGGAAATTTCCACTGTCTAGGGGTAGCATCTGTTCCATGAAGTAATTTCTGCTGACCTCACTTCTCTTTCAGTGAGTCTGATATAACACAAACTTAAGGAAATAGATCTTTAATTGAGTTCTGGGAAAGGACTGTGTTTAGGGCTCTCTGTAATGTTGAGAACAAAATTCCTCAAATAGATATGAGAAGCTCTGATACATTAATCTCCATTCCCTGAATTGAAAAAAAATCAAGCCAACTCAAGCTGTGTTGTTATTTTCCAGTAGTTCTAATCAAGACTGCATCAGGGTACATAGTGATGATTTCTTGGAATACATTGCTTCCCAAAAGTTTATGGCCAATAGAATATCAGGTAAGCTTTTAATTCACTCATATTACTTTTGTCCATAGACTGGGTCCTGAAATAAGAGTGGAAGTACCATGGCTACACTGATATTAATCTCTTCTCCTAAGTACTTCAAAGTTTACCCAGGCAAACTTATAAATATACAAAATTTCTTGAAGTTGTTATAGAAATGTAGAAAAAATGTTTCACAACAGTACAGTGAACTGAAAGGGTTTTGGAGACAGGAAACATGTACTATCGGTCATTTTTCTTAAGTGGGCCTTCATAATTAGGTAGATATTGTATAGAGAGAATTGCATAGAATATCTATTGTATACATTTTATAATTTTGTAAAAGAATGTTACCTTTTGACATGATTGTACAGAAAATAAATCTGTGACTCAACCAAAGAATTAAACACAAATGCAATTTTTTATAAACTGCATCATTTCTAAAAAATCCTTCTTCATCAGATAATATCTTTATCATAGCAACTCATAATGCTTAACACCTGATTTTCTGGTACTGCTTCCCAGGCATGAAAGTTAGGGAAAGGAATGGAGTCAAGCATGGATAGTAGTCAGTCTTTCTCACCACAAAACCAACAAGAAAACCTCCACCTTTTTGAATGATAAAAATGCATGTTATCTAATACTGAAGGATACCAGCAACTGTCTCTTCAAACATCAGCTCCAACTTGTTTCTGCAGGAAACAGATGCTTGAAAGGGTGATCTCAATTTTCTATGAGACTAGGGAGGAATGATTCATAAATGTCTTTGCATTAATCTGGTTCGTTCACTGCCATTGAGTCAAAGCCCCTTCACAGGAACTCTATAGGACAATGTCGAACTTTCCCTGTGGGTTTCCAAGACTGTATATTTCTCCCTCTTTATCTGGTAAGCCGAATTCAGAAACCACAAAATACCAACATAAAATTTCAGGGTGAACAAATGAAGTTATTGTGAAATGACATTGCAATCAAACACCGAACAAATTAGTAAGGGCCAAGTCTACATTTGCCTGCCAGAGACTGGCCAGGCCCCAAGGAGACATGAATGTCTGCTTCTAGTGGGCTTAACTCTACTCACACTTTGAGGAGTACCACAGTCCCTCATAAATATTTAACTTACCTTGCAGAAAATAAAGACATGCTATATTTACACCAAGAAATTAATTAATAATCTTTCCTTTTAATTAATAGTGGTATCTTCCCCTTTAATTAATAGTCTACTACTCACATTTTCATTGACTTTTCAAGGGCATCTTTATGTTGACTACCTTAACAATATACTTTTCAGAAATGTGGGCTGCATCTACATTAGTGTGTGATTTCAATTATTTTTGGACAAGTTGAAATGCATATATTTTGTTTTACTCTGCAAAAAACAAACAAACCATGGATTATTTGGCTGTCATCATCAGAACTTTGTCTACCTTCTAGTCCTTGTCATTTCCTGGGACCTGGAGGCATATTTGTTCTTTGATATCCAAGGTCCTGTTGTAGGCTTCTCTTCCTGCTTCTGCAGACACCCTTCAGGTAGGTGTCTAATAGCCTTTGCCGTTCCCTAAGCAGTGGCAGTGTTTGTAAAATCCAACAACTGGCCAAAGAGATTGAGTCTTCTGGTTGACCAAGCTTCCTCTGGAACTTCATCTTCATCAGCCTGATGAATATTCTAGGATATTTGGAGGAAACTAAACCATTTCCTCAGGTGAGGCTAATTTCACCACAGCCATGTGATTGCTCTGGATCTGGTACTGTGAGATGAAGCATATCTTCCCTCCTTGGAAAATGTCCTTGATGATCCCATGTCGGTATTTCATTTGACAGGCTCATGTAGACGGGAATTCTTTGGAACTTTTGGCACTGACTGTGGGCAATCATCTTCTGCTCTCCAGGTGCTGCTCTAGCACCATTCACTGTTGTCACCTCCTTGCAACATTGAAGCTGGCTGGGTTCACCCTTAGCACTCCAGGGGTTTAGACCCGGCCCTCTCTTCACCCAATGAGTCCACTGGCCTGCAGGAAGGTTCAGGACGCTATCTCTTTACCAGAGTAGAAAGTCTTGTCTTTCTCCAATGGAACAACTACTGGCTTTGAACTGCTGATCTTGTGGCTATCAGCCTACCATGTAAGCACGACACCAAATATGCTGACTACTGGCAATGCCAGGTAAGATTCAGCAAAATAAGAGAAAGCAAGTCTATTAACAGCTACAAAAGAGGAGTGAAGGAAGACCACCCAGGGGAATGCCAAAGAGATGATTATACATATACTTAAATATGTGGGTGTATGTTTTTGTTGTTGCTATGTTAGTTTTGAATGGAACCTAGTGACCCTATGTAGAACAGAATTAAACACTGCTGAGAACTAAACACTGTCCAGCCTGTGCCATCTTCACAATTGCTGTTTGAGCTCATTGTTGCAACCACTGTGTCAATCCATCTTGTAAGGCTCTTCCTCCTTTTCACTGTCCTATACTTTAGCAAGTATGGTGTTCTTGTCCTAGGACTCGTTTCTCCTGATAACGTGTCCAAAGTACGGCAGATAAAGACTTTCCATTCTTGCTTCTAAGGAATATCCTCTCTGTACTTCTTCCATAACAGATTTGTTTGTCCTATTGACAATCTATGGTACGTTGAATATTCTTTGCCAGCACTATAATTCAAAAACATCATTTTTTCTTCTTTAGTCAGTGTCTATTTTCCACATATATATGAGGCAATGGAAAATGCCATGGCTTGAGGGCAAGGATGATTCTTTGGTACTAAACAAGTATATTAGAGCCAAGGGCCACTAGTGTCTGAATTCGGAACTCATTCTTTCTGTCTCTTTCTAGTTCTCCCTGTAAAACACAGGAAAAAGGAAGCCACAACCCACCAGCAACCTCTTCTTGATATGGTCAATTGGAGTACTTGTCTCAAAGTTAGACTTACATGTAAGAACTTGAATTCCTCACAATGTATCTAAGAAAGTAAAAAAATCAGGGCATGCTTTTCTATAACCTCATGTACAGAAAGGATGTAGGAAATGTGAATGATTCTTATCTAAACTTTCCCCCTATGCATTATATTTAATTCTCATTCATAAGCAAATTGTACCTCAACAATGTGGCTAGAAATGATTTTTTAAAGCAGGATAGAGTAGCAGGTGATGTAGTATATTCTGTATATTGCTATAATACTTGTTGATTTATTTCAAGTGAAATGCAGGCCCCTGAAGGGTTTTGAACAACAGAATAACGTGATCTACCTTGTATTTTTAAAAGATAGTTCTCACTGTTATGTTGAGAATAGCTTCAAGGAATATAATGGTAGAAGTAGGGAGGCCATGGAAGGGGCTACTGTAATGGTCTATATCAAGATACTGATGGATGATTTCACATATGGATTCTAGTCCTGTTATTTTTCATATTATCAATAGTAACTTTTACAGCTGCATATAATTTACTACACATGATTTTCCCCCTACCTTTCTTGTCCCTAACAAGTAATCTCTGTATCTCTCCCCTGGAAATCATGGCCCAAGAATAAATTTTCCTGATACTTATTTTTCAGATATTTGTAGTTTTCTTTTTATATTGTTCATTTTTATGACAAAAGTAGTCTTCATTCACTTTCATTAAGTAGTTAAATTTAATAACTTATGCATTAAATTTTCACAAATATGACAATGTGTGATACAGTGAATTACCTGATATAATAATTTTAATCATTATCTTTGTAACTCCCCCAAAGAACTGGTGGATCTGGGTAAAGAAGGTGAGAGGGTTATATGATTCTGCTGTGATTTTTTAACAAGGTTCACTGTATAGAGAAACTTTTAGCTCTAGTATTGGGATTAGGCAATTGTCTTATCTTTGGGGTACAAAATTAGTCAACACAGAAACAGGAAGTGAAATTACACCACAATCAGGAAAGAAGAGCTAGGAGTGAAGTGCATAATTTATATACAGTACCTCATGTACATCGAACCTTTCCAGTAGAGAGACTAAAAGCTCTGACACCAGAAAGGCAACAGAGGAGTAATACAGGGACCAGCAGCAAGGGAACCAGGAACCCAATCATGAGACATAATCATGAGATTTCTGGCCCGTGAAGCAAGTAAAGCTAAATGTCTTTGCATAAGAGACTCACTTGTGGAGTGGGTTTTAGCTAGAAACTTAATTGGAAGCTGTGTGCGGAGTGAGGGACCTAAAGATGAATATCTTTGATCTAAAGTTTGTGGCATAGTGGCATGCTATTTGGCTTACTGGCTACTCTAAAATAATTCTGTACATTCGTAAAGGTTTAGGCCAATGGCTGTGTGGCTGAGAGGCCAAGGACCAAAGTGAAGTATATCTGTACACAAGTCAGAGAAGAAGGACTGCTGACTAAAGAACTGGAGAGGCACTGGATATAAGGTTAGCTCTTCAAACCCACCACCATTCTTCAGGAGAAAGATGCGCATATTCTGTAAGTTCTGTGCGGACATCACAATGAAGAACCAAAACTAGTAGAAAAAGGGATGCTCTTTGAGGATCTACGGGTTCTAGAATTGGTAGAAAGAATAGGTATTGAAGGCATGTCAGACTTCCGTATTATAGAAATCAACTTTGGGATGGCATGGAGTTCAATTCTCCTTTTTATTTGTGAAGTCAGATGCGGTCAGATACTGCCTCCAAGCCATTTTGCATCATGTACATAATATTTATATGATTATAACTTGCATACTGGACATAGAAAACTAATGTGCAAGAGATTGTGCTGTTTGCAACAACAGCATAACACATGTGGTAGGGATGTGATAATACAGTGCATAGGTGTCATCTTTTTCTAAAAGTTGTTTCAGAAGCAAAAAAGAGGTAAAGAAAGATGAGTTCAATTTTACAGAAAATGAACTTTTTCATTGAATTTTTTTGAAGCACTTTTGTATATAGAAGTAGATCTAGTAATGTTGTGATCTGAATATTGGTCTGTTTATGTCAACAATGGCAGTTCAAACACACCAATCACTTCCTGGGGAAAATATGAGGCTGTCTGCTCCCAAAAAGATTTAGTCTCAGAAAATGATGATGTTGGCAACATATATAAATGTGCTTAATAAAATCAATGTATGGATTTTTATAATATCTGTAAGAACCCTTAATAAAAAGATTGAAGAAAGATTTAGTGCCTGGAACCCTATAAAGAGCTACTATCAATCATATCAAACTTCAGGAAATAAACAACACATTCCATTGAGTAAATCTGCTGCAAAAACCTCTTAAAAGTGTAGAAAAGCAAGAATATCACTTTGAGGATTAAGTGTGCCTGACTCAAGTCATGGTGTTTTCAATTAGCTCTTCTGCATGTCAAAGATAAACATCAAATAAAGAAGACAGAAAAAGAATTCATGCATCTGAATATGATTCTCAAAAAGAATATTGAAAGTATCATGAATTTCCAAAAATGAAAGTAAGTCTGTCTTGGAACAAGTAGGCCCGAATGCTTCTTAGAAGCAAGAATGGTGAGATTCTGTCACACATACTTTGGATATTTTATCAGGAAAGCCCAGTACCTAAAAAAGCACATTGTACCTTGTAAAGAAGAAGGGCAACAAAAAAGAGGAAAATCCTTGTAGGGAGAAATCAACACATTGGTTGCAAAAATGGGGTCAAAAATAAGAATTTCAAGAATGATGCAGGACCACTCATTCTGTAGTCTATGTCGGGCCACTCTAAATCATTACCCACTGGACAATACTTAATAACAACAACAATGGATTACAGTGGACTTGACTTTTTAGTTTTATATAGAGAAATTCAGGTTTGAAATATA